>JAWQFJ010022997.1:0-10000 GCA_034096865.1 Theodoxus fluviatilis | reverse complement strand
ATGACAAAAGGATTTGACGATTCAAAGAGAGAAAATCCTCATAAAAGCACAGCCAATCAGAATTTGTGTCCCGCCAGTTTGCGTTTCTGCCCAGCTTGGCCATCTTTCTCACATCCCTCTGCTCGGACTCGTTTGGCCTGTTTATGGAAGCCTTTCCATATATGTACACACAGACATACACACACACACACACACACACACACACACACACACACACACACACACACACACACAAACTCAGGCTTACTTTCTTACCAGTCTGTAGTTGTTGTGTGCTCCCATGATATGTAAGAACTGACCACCATGCACTTGGCTGTGTTGCAGACTGCGAGGGCGCAGTTCCTGCTGCTGCTGCGCGTGCTGGCTGAAGCCTTCCCCGAGCTGCCTTCCCTGTCAGGCCTGCAGCGTCTGATGAGTCGAAGCCACGACGAAGACTTTTTCCGTCTCATGGCAGACAGACAGGTGAGCCTGTTGTCAGGTGTTGGTTGCATTGTGTTGGAAAGCTTCCCATTAGGGGTAGTTTTAATTTTACGTACTATTCTTTGCCCCAACATATGCTAATTTATTGGCTTGTAGTGAAGACAGGCCAATGAGCGACCTTTTTGTAAATTATCTCCCTTGCCGCCGCTTGGCGGCGCGTCGGTTCCAAGGGGCTTGGTTGGTACACAGTGACAAGTTCTTTCGCTTAGATTAGACCTGAGTGTTCGAGGTTTTTTAATTGTTTTCTTGCTGTCGCTTTCAAATCTGTTCACAGTACTAGGCTGGCTGGTTTACTTAGATGTGATTTTTTTTTATGCGTGCTAGCTGATATTAGGTTTAGAGCTTGAATTTTTTATATTACACAAGTTCTTTTTCGCTTACAACTCCAGTGTTCGAACCAATGAAAACCACGGAAAGAGATGGCCGTTTCGTTCCTTGCATCTCATTGGCCAGCTTGTCATGAGGTCAGCCCATGATCACGCGCTGACCTCATGACAGTTGTAAGAGAAAAAGCGAGTTGTAAGCTCAATATCATTGAAAATTCAAGCTCTAAACCTAATATCAGTTAGCACGCATTAAAAAAATCACATCTACGCTTACAACTCGCTTTTTCGAACACTCAGGTCTAATCTAAGCGAAAGAACTTGTCACTGTGTACCAACCAAGCCCCTTGGAACCGACACGCCGCCAAGCGGCGGCAAGGGAGATAATTTCCAAAAAGGTCGCTCATTCCTCCACTAATAAAAAAGACTACTCTGCAGTGCAGAGCTCCTTTCTGCCTAGAAATCATGTTTTCTGGTGTTCCTTCCCCTCCCTTCTCCCCTCCCCTCCCCTCTCCCCTCTCCCCTCTCCCCTCCCCTCTCCCCTCCCCTCTCCCCTCCCCTCCCCTCTCCCCTCCCCTCCCCTCCCCTTCCCTCCCCTCCCCTCCCCCTCCCTTCTCCCCTCCTCTCCCCCTCCCCCTCCCTTTTCACCTCCCCTCCCCTCCCCTCTCCCCTCCCCTCTCCCCTCCCCTCTCCCCTCTCCCCTCCCCTCTCCCCTCCCCTCTCCCCTCCAATCCCCTCCCCTCCCTTCCTTTCCCTTCCCCCCTCCCTTCCCCCCTCCCTTCCCCCCTCCCTTCCCCCCTCCCTTCCCCCCTCCCTTCTCCCCTCCCCTCCCTTCTCCCCTCCCTTCTCCCCTCCCCTCCCTTCTCCCCTCCCCTCCCCCCTCCCTTCTCCCCTGCCTTCTGCTCTCCCCTCCCCTCCCCCTCCCTTCCTTTCCCTCCTCCCCTCCCTTCTTCCCTCCCCTCCCCCTCCCCTCCCCTCCCCTCCCCTCCCCCTCCCCTCCCTCCTCCCCTCCCCTCCCCTCCCTTCCCCTCTCCCTTCTCCCCTCCCTTCTCCCCATCCTTCCCCTCCCCCCTCCAATCCTTTCCCTTCGCCCCTCCCTTCACCCCTCCCTTCCTTCCTCCCCTTCCCTCCCTCCTCACCTCCCCCTCCCCTCCCTTCTCCCCTCCCCTCCCTTCCTTTCTCCTCCCCTCCCTTCTCCTCCCCTCCCTTCTCCTCTCTCCCCTCCCTTCCCCTCCCCTCCCCTCCCCTCCCTTTTTCCTTCCCTTCTCCCCATCCTTATCCCCATCCTTCTCCCCATCCTCCTCCCCTCCTTTCCCTCCGCACTTCCCTTCACCCCTCCCTCCCCTCCCCCCCTTCCCTCCTCCCCTCCCCTCCCTCCTCCCCTCCCCTCCCCTTCCTTCCTTCCCCTCCCCTCCCCTCCCTTCTCCCCTCCCTTCTCCCCTCCCTTCTCCCCTCCCTTCTCCCCTCTCCTCGTCCCCTCCCCTCCCTTTTCCCCTCCCTTCTCCCCATCCTTCTCCCCATCCTCCTCCCCCTCCCCTCCTTTCCTTCCTCCCCTCCCTGCACACCTCCCTTCCCTCCTCCCCTTCCCTCCCTCCTCCCCTCCCCTCCCTCCTCCCCTCCCCTCCCTCCTCCCCTCCCCTCCTCTCCCCTCCCCTCTCCTCCCCTCCCTTTACCCCTCCCTTTACCCCTCCCTTTACCCCTCCCTTTACCCCTCCCTTTACCCCTCCCTCCCCCATCCTTCTCCCCATCCGCTCGCCTCCTCTCCCCTTTCCTTCCCTCCTCTCCCCTGCCCTCTCCTCTCCACCCCTTTCCTCCCCTCCGCTCCCCTCTCCTCCCCTTCACTTCCCTCCCCTCCTTTTCCCTCTCCTTTCCTTCCCTCCCCTGCCCTGCCTTCACTTCCCCTCCCCTCCCCTATCCTTCCCTCTCCTCTCCACCCCTTTCCTCCCCTCCCCTTCCCTCCCCTCCCCTCCTCTCCCCTCTTTCCTTCCCTCCCCGTCCATGTCCTTCCCTCCCCTCCCCTGTCCTCTTCTCACCACCCCTTTCCTCCCCTCCCCTTCCCTTCCCTCCCCTCCCCTTCCCTCTCCTCCCCTCTCCTCTCCACCCCTCCCCTGCCCTCTCCTCTCCACCCCTTTCCTCCCCTCCCCTTTCCTTTCCTCCTCTCCCATGCCCTCTCCTCTCCACCCCTTTCCTCCCCTCCCCTTTCCTTCCCTCCTCTCCCCTGCCCTCTCCTCTCCACCCCTATCCTCCCCTCCAATGTCCTTCCCTTCTTTCCCCTCGACTTTCCTTCCCTCCCATCCCCCTCCCCTACCACGCCCTCTCCTCTCCAACCCTTTCCTCCCCTCCTCTCCCCTCCCCTCCCCTTTCCTTTTCTTCCTTCCCCTCCCCTCCCCTTTCCTCCACCTCTTTCCTCCCCTCCCCTTTCCTTCTCTCCCCTCCCCTGCCCTCTCTTCTCCACCCCTCTCCTCTCCACCCCTTTCCTCCCCTCCTGTACTTCCCTTCCCCTCCCATCCCCCTTTCCTTCCCTCCCCTCCCCTGCCCTTTTCTCTTCACCCCTTTTATCCCCTCCCCTGCCTTTCCTTCCCCTCCCCTTTCCTTCCCTCCCCTGTCCTTCCCTCCTTTCCCCTCCTACTGTCCCTTAAGTTTTTTCCCTTCTGCCAGACGCGCCACAACCCACCCTCATTTCCGTTCTCGCTGTCCCGCTTCTGTTCCGCCTCTGTCCAGCCTCTGTCCCACCTCTGTCCGCCTCTGTCCCGCCTCTGTCCCGCCTCTGTCCCGCCTCTGTCCGCCTCTGTCCCGCCTCTGTCCCTCCTCTGTCCCACCTCTGTCCGCCTCTGTCCCGCCTCTGTCCCGCCTCTGTCCGCCTCTGTCCCGCCTCTGTCCCACCTCTGTCCGCCTCTGTCCCGCCTCTGTCCCGCCTCTGTCCCACCTCTGTCCGCCTCTGTCCCGCCTCTGTCCCGCCTCTGTCCCACCTCTGTCCGCCTCTGTCCCGCCTCTGTCCCGCCTCTGTCCCGCCTCTGTCCCACCTCTTTCCCGCCTCTGTCCCGCCTCTGTCCCACCTCTGTACGCCTCTGTCCCGCCTCTGTCCCACCTCTGTCCCGCCTTTGTTCCACCTCTGACCCGCCTCTGTCCCGCCCACCTGGGCTGTGCTGGCGTCGCTGCTTGCCGCCACGCCGCCGGGCATGGCTGACGGCCGGTGAGAAAGAAGGCTGCAGCTGCAACCGACCCTAGCATTACCTCCCCTGGACGCGCTGGCTGCCGCTGCGTGGCGCTGCATAATGTGTTGGAGGTGCCACTTCCGTTGATGGAGGGACCTCCTTTCTTGGCTTCCCTTCCCCAGGCGCGAAGAACTCTTGTTTTTCTCTCCCTCTCCTTGGCGAGGAAACGTCCCGCCCTGGTCTTTGCCGCCGTAGGGCGTGGCGACTGGTGCAGCCAGTGATCTTGGCTTGATTCTGGTGCCTGGACACAGCCTGGAAACAGCCTGGAGACAGCCCGAAGACAGACCGGACACAGCCTGGAGACAGCCCGGACCCAGCCTGGAGACAGCCCAACGACGACCTGGACAAAGCATGGAGACATTCTGGAGACAGCCTAGAGTCGGTCTGGAGACAGCCTTAAGACAGCCTGCACATACCATGGAGACGGCCTGGAAACAGTATGGACATAGAATGGAGACACCTCAGCCTGGAGACAGCCTGGATACGGCCTGCAGACGGTCTGCACAAATCATGGAGACAGCCTGGAGACGGCCTGGTGACAGCCTGGAGACGGCCTGGTGACAGCCTGGAGACGGCCTGGTGACAGCCTGGAGACGGCCTGGTGACAGCCTGGAGACGGCCTGGTGACAGCCTGGAGACGGCCTGGTGACAGCCTGGAGACGGCCTGGTGACAGCCTGGACAAAGCATGAAGACAACCTGGAGACAGCATGGAGACAGCCTGGAGACGGCCTGGGTATACCATGGAGACAGCCTGGAGACATCCTGGAGACGGCATTGAGACAATATAGACATATAATGCAGAATGCCTGAAGACAGCCTGGAGACAGCCTGGAGACGGCCTGGTGACAGCCTGGAGACGGCCTGGTGACAGCCTGGACAAAGCATGAAGACAACCTGGAGACAGCATGGAGACAGCCTGGAGACGGCTTGGTGACAGCATGGAGACAGCCTGGGTATACCATGGAGACAGCCTGGAGACATCCTGGAGACGGCATTGAGACAATATAGACATATAATGCAGAATGCCTGAAGACAGCCTGGAGACAGCCTGGAGGCGTGGTGACAGCCTGGAGACGGCCTGGTGACAGCCTGGACAAAGCATGAAGACAACCTGGAGACAGCATGGAGACAGCCTGGAGACGGCTTGGTGACAGCATGGAGACAGCCTGGTGACATCCTGGAGACGACATTGAGACAGTATGGACATATAATGCAGAATGCCTGAAGACAGCATTAAGACAGCCTGGATACGGCCTGCAGACGGCCTGGACATAGCATGAAGATAGCCTGGAGACAGCCTGAAAACAGCCTGGAGACAGCCTGGAGACAGCCTGAAGATAGCCTGGAGACAGCCTGAAAACAGCCTGGAGACAGCCTGGAGACAGCCTGGACAAACCATGGCCATTCTTGTTCACTAGAGACTGCATAGCGGCGAATCTTGCTCAGTTGACATCACGTGATGGAAGCTTTTCGTCCGAAATAAGCATGAGGAGGTCACACGAGAGGTTTGTGGGATAGCCGATCTACTCCCTGACATATGCCGTTAAAGTATTTGTAAGACTATTTCGCACAAAACTCATAACTTACTCTTATTGAGGCAATAAACAAGGGTTTATTCGATAAAATAAACTGTTTGTGTTGAAATGGAAACAAGTTTTGAAATCTGAATGATTTCTGTAAAAGGCGGAGAAAAAATAGTATCAGAACGAACTATTTTTGGCGCAATGCTGTAATACGCAGGGTCAAGTCTGTTACGCATTCATTGCAAACTGTGCCAGAGTCACGTGACTCGGGTTCACAGAATGGGAGACTGCGTGGAGACTGTCTGGACATAGCATAGAAACAGCATGGAGACAATCCGGAAACAGGAGACGGTCCGGAGGCAGCCTGAGAACAGCCTGGAGGCAGCCTGGAGACAGTCTGGAGACAGTCTGGGGACAGCCTGGACTTAGCATGGAGACAGCCTGAAGACAGCATGGAGACGGCCTGGAGACAGCCTGAAAACATTCTGGACACCGCATGGAGACAATCCGGAAACAGGAGACGGTCCGGAGGCAGCCTGAGAACAGCCTGGAGGCAGCCTGGAAACAGTCTGGGGACAGTCTGGGGACAGCCTGGACTTAGCATGGAGACAGCCTGAAGACAGCATGGAGACGGCCTGGAGACAGCCTGAAAACATTCTGGACACCGCATGGAGACAGCATGGAGACAGCACAGACATATCATGGAAACAGCCTGGACATAACATGGAGACGGCTTGGAGACAGCATGGAAACAGCATGGAGACGAGACAGCCTGAAGACGGCCTGCACAAAGCATGGAGACAGCCTGGAGACAGCCTGAGGACATTTTGGAGACAGCCTGGACTTAGTCTGGAGGCTGCCTGGAGACGGCCTTGAAATACCATCGAGGCAGCCTCGAGGCAGCATGGATACAACAGCCTGGACATAGCATAAAGACTGCCTGGACATAGCATCGAAGCAGCCTGGAGACAGCATGGAGACAGCTTGGAGAGAGCCTAGGGAGATCCAGACAGACGCACCCTGAGGCTGCTGTTGCTGCCTGCACACTGCTCCTGCCTGCTGCGAGCTGTGGCCAGGCCTGGCGTCCTGTCGGACACGAAACCTTGGCCTCCAGGATGCGCGCGCAGCCTCCGAGCTCTGCAAAGTGAAACGCACACATTTCGCTCCCCAGAGGCGCGTTTCTTTGCTTGCGAGCAGTTATTTCAGTGAACTGTTTGCATCCCAAAACCGATTTCGTCATTTAGGACCAATTCCAAATCTCCAGCATTTTTCTGAAACATTTCTTCCTGTCAGCCAATGAAAATGCTCCTTAATATTCTGCCTTCAACCATCGCTCTGGCTCTCACACAAGTATTAAAAAGTCCGCCTTTTTTCGGTTCGCATGCAAATCGTTCATTTGTGGAATTACTGGCACACGGACAAAGAATTACTGGCACACGTACAAAGAAGCCACGACAAGAAAACATGGAATGTTCATTGAAATCATTACGTGGTTGAAATCGATATTGCCGAGTGGTTCTGACAGTCAACGTGAGCGTGGTTCGGGCAGTGCTAAATGCGTCTCAGCGCAGTCAGTTACAGAACAGAACACGGACTTGCCCGGTATTGATTTCTTTCACCGTCTGCGAATGCCTGAGGTCAAACACAGAAAAGTTGTATCAGGGAAACAGAAACACGTTACGCATATCTGCAGGCTTTGCCCAGATTTGTGTTTCTGTGTGTCGTTAAATAAACCAAATAAGATAGCTTGTTTCAATAGATGTTGAAAATAATCGTATTTACTCACGAAGTCTTCCATTCTAGTTCTAGTCTTCCAATTCTCTCTCTCTCTCTCTCTCTCTCTCTCTCTCTCTCTCTCTCTCTCACTCTCACTCTCACTCTTTCGCTCGCTCGCTCGCTCGCTTTCTCTGTCCCTCCTCTCTCGCGCTCTCTCTCTCTCTCTCTCTCTCTCTCTCTCTCTCTCTCTCTCTCTCTCTCTCTCTCTCTCTCTCTCTCTCTCTCTCTCTCACTGTCTCTTTCTCTATCTCTCGCTCTCTTTCGCTCTCTCTCTCTCTCACTCTCTCTCGCTCTCTCTCTCTCTCTCTCTCTCTCTCTCTCTCTCTCTCTCTCTCTCTCTCTCTCTCTCTCTCTGTCGCGGAGCGACAATAGATTGAGAGAGTTAGAAATTCGTGAGTGACGTGGGCTAGTGACGCTATGTGTAAAATCACGTGGTGTCTGACGCTTCAGATTTTTTTTCTCTGCCCTGGAGAGCGAAAAAAAACATCAGTTTCACAGTGTCGGTTGGACAGCTGGGACGGTTGGAGCACGGGGCCCTAATTTGTGCCACTGGGTGGCAATATGAAGATTACGCCATCTTCATTTATCTTTTCTCGCCACTGAGGTTTGTCAAAACCGGCTTTGGGAGATCGTTCAGGGAACGACTGGCGGGAAGATTCGGATATCTTCAAAAACTCTTCGCTACTGGGGACTGAGAGAGTCGGCCGTGGGGAGAGCGCTGTGTGGGCTACCGTCAGAAAGATTCGGGTATCTGCGTGTCGCCAGCGGGAGTCTGGAAGACTGGCCTTGGGTACGCTAAGTTCTTTGGTAGAACTGGGATAAGGAATTTGCTTGCCACAGGGGCGAGGACACGGCCTGCAAGGAAACGGTCTGAGGCCAAGGGGGAAAAGGGAGAAAAGAGAGAGCTCCGGGGGGGAGCACAGGGAGAGAACGGGAGTAAGCCGGGAGAGTGAGTTGACGAGCTCTTCGCGGGTTGTCTACCGCGAACGTGATTGAATTGGGATGCAAGGCTTGCAGCGGGGACACTGTGGAGGGGTGAATTGGCTCGTGCGTCGAGAGCTACACTCCACAGTGGTCTTGAGAGCGAAGTTCGGGGATCGAGGTCGGCGGTTGCTGGGAGCAGCATTCCCTACTGGAGGACGAGCGAGGAGGGGTCGCCCTAGGAATTACCTCGATGGTGGAAGCACTGGGTGCTGGAAGCGTTTGCCACGACGGGGGAAGGATACCACGGGACGGACCTTCAGCAACGTTTCTACGGAAATTCTCGGCGAGCGAGGTCGAGGACTTCTATTCCACGGAGTGAGCACAGCTTGGGAGCTGTGAGGGTTCGGGAGCATCCTCCGAGGAGGAGGCGATGCGTGTGTGCTGTGTTTAGTGTGGTGAAGTGTTCACTGGATTATATTGAGCTCAGTAGGAGGAGACTCAAATCGGGTAAGGTGTTGAACTTCTACATTTTTTTTTCTCTTATTATCGAGGTTCGTCCTCGTTTGGGACAGGGGACTGAACTCGAGTAACAGGAAGTGAGAAGTGCGTTCGGAACCGCAGGGACTGGTCGGGACTGTGCTATCGATACTGTGTGACGTCACGGTTGGGGGGTCGACGTCAGCAAGAGGGGTTTTTGGATTATAAGCGGAAAAGTGACTTTGGCTATCTGGGGTGTGTGCCAAAGGGAAACGGGGTCTTTCGTGAAAAAAATAGTACTCTCTCAGTGGTTTGAGAGAGAAAGTAGTTTTTCCCCCAACGTTTTACGTTAGAGAGTTTATTTTTTTTGTTTTTTTTTTTTTTTTTTTTTTTTTTTTTTTTTTTTTTTTGTTTTTTTTTTTTTTTTTTTTTTTTTGTTTTTTTTTTTTTTTTTTTTTTTTTTTTTTTTTTTTTTTTTTTTTTTTTTTTTTTTTTTTTTTTTTTTTTTTTTTTTCCCGACAAAACGTTTGTTGTTTTCAGTTAACGTTTTTCCACGTTAGAAAAGTTTTGGTGGAACTCCGAGTGTATTCCACCACCAGTTTTCCGGTTTCCTGTGTGATTATTTATAGAACACCACTTGTGGTTAGAAAGAAGATTTGGTTTGTATTTATAATGTGCGTATATGATGTTATTATATGGCGATGGGCGAAAATATGATATGATAGGATATGCGATAGAGCGGGAATATGATGATATCGAATATATGGCGGACCCCACGGCTCGAGTGAACTTAATTTTCTGTTGCCTTTTTTCTTTTTCTTGTTCCATTTTGCTTTTTAGTAACTTTAACTCTAAACTTTACTTGAACTCTCTGCTTTTCATTCATTCACACCTCTTCTAAGTCAACTCTATCATTCACTCTTACGCTATTCTATCTCATCATCACACACATCATGCTTCACATTCAATCAATTGCTGTCTTTGCTCACCCTAAAACTCTACTACACTCAATAAGAGACTCACTCTAAGCGTTTTGGCGTTGTCCAAAACCACACCCTTTTTTTGATTTGTTTGGTGGTTGGCCTTCCTCCCCACCCCTGTCATGCTGCGGGTTTGGTTGATTTGTCGGTGTTGGTTGAACATATTTTTTTTTTTTTTTTTTTTTTTTTTTTTTTGTTTTTTTTAAATTATTTTTTTTTTTTTTTTTTTTTTTTTTTTTTTTTTTTTTTTTTTTAATTATTTTTTTTTTTTTATTTTTCGTGTTGATTGTTTTTTTTTTTT
>JAWQFJ010022996.1:12500-21827 GCA_034096865.1 Theodoxus fluviatilis | reverse complement strand
CTCTCTTAGAGAAACCAGACAGGCCTTGGAATGTGGTGCCGAAAGTGAGAATTGGACATAACAAAGAGACGCTAACATTCTGCTGCACATTGTGCCGAGAATAGAATTGGTCAGTGGAGAGAACAAAGACACTAATGTGGTACTGCACAGATGGTGCCTAGAGTGTGATTGGTCAGTGGACGGCACCCAAAACTATAAAGCCTCCACCGTCTTTCTTTCTCTCTCTCTCTCTTACCCCCTACCGCTGGGCGTGCAGTGTACGCGCTGTGACTGCTCCCAAGGTAAAACAGGAGATGGAAAGGGGGAACGCCAGATACCCCCCTTATCCATTGAATCCTCCACAGCCACACCCCTTTCTCGCGGGAACCCGCGTGGGGTCACAAGCTTCCAGGCGAACGCCGACTGACTCGTTGCATGCGTTGTATTCTGGACAGCATTTGTGTCTCATTTTTGCCAGGCAGTGAGAAGATTTTCTCAGACTGTGATAGACAGGGGTATGAATAAATACTACTCATGTTATTTAGACGAAATTAAGATAATCTTTGGCTGAGTTTCTAAGAGCTGTGGGTCTGGAGAGCGTGTGGTGTTCGAGCGGCACTGAATGGCCGTCTGCTCGCGCGCTCGCTGCCTGCCCGCCTGCCTTCCTGTCGTTCTCTCTCTCTCTCTCTCTCTCTCTCTCTCTCTCTCTCTCTCTCTCATACACACACACGCGCGCGCGCGCGCGCACACACACATACACACACATACATACACACACACATACACACACATACGTGCACACACAGACACACACACATACACGCTCACAGACATACACATACGCACTCGCACTCTCTCTCACACACACAGACACTCACACACACACACACGCAGATACACACACAGTGACACACACACACAAGCACACACAAAGGCACACACACATAGGCACTCGCGCACATACACACACACACACACATACGCACACACAGAGAGAGAGAGAGAGAGAGAGAGAGAGAGAAAGAGAGACAGAGAGACAGACACACACACACACACACACACACAGAGACAGACAGGCAGACAGACAGACATACACAGATAGACAGACAGACAGACACACACACACACACACACACACACACACACACACACACACACACAACACACACACACACACAGAGAGCGAGACGGGAGCGAGGTACCGAGGTG
The DNA here is from genome assembly GCA_034096865.1 of Theodoxus fluviatilis. NCBI lineage: Eukaryota > Metazoa > Mollusca > Gastropoda > Cycloneritida > Neritidae > Theodoxus > Theodoxus fluviatilis. The sequence continues at coordinate 20,639 of JAWQFJ010022996.1, read as the reverse complement.
AACTGATGCGAAGAGGAACTGAAAAAGAACTCGTGTTTTGGATGCGAGGTCTTCGTACTCACCAGAGCATGTGCACCACTGGCAGTGAACAATCATTTTGTTGTGGTTGTGCGATAGGCTAGAACTGAAGCGAAAACGCGTGATGGAGTCAAAGCTAGAGACAAGAATAAAGCGCGCTGGTACCAGACAGTGCCGTGTTTGGGACACCAGTGTGAGGCAGTGAAGCCTGCGCTAAAAATAGACTAGTTCCGCGCCAGCGATTGGCTAAGCCCAGCGAGCGCGTGGGCCGTGTGGAGGATTCAATAGCCATGCTGCCTTCCAAGACTCATCGGACGCCATCCATCAAGGGTCCAGTCCACTCAGATGGGCGTGATTCGACACCTCCACCAGAAGACCAGAGTCATCAGGCTGCCACGCTTGGCCTGACCCTACAGACAGCGTCATGCCTGACCCTAGGACAGCGTTGTGCCTGACCCCACAGACAGCGTCACGCCTGACCTACGAACAGCCTCAACGCGGAGGGGAGACGTTCAACGTTACCCTCCCTTCCCCAAGCACCAGAATTCAAGATTCCCGGGCAGGCCCTTCTCACCTGGCCCTATGTTCATCCATGGTGTTACAACTTCGAAATTTAAAAAAGTGTAATTTTATAGTAGTGCACACAATTTTTCTGTCGTCCTCCCTCTCATCATCGTCATCGTCTTCTTTGCCTTCCTTCCTCCTGTTCCCTAGTGTCCCTCTTGGTATGAGCGCCGAGAATTATGTTGTAGTGCTGCCTACAAAATCCTGATCATGCATTATTTACACACAAACACGAGGGCGCGCACATGCACACATGCAGACGCATACATACAAACATACATACATACATACATACATACATACATACATACATACATACATACACACACACACATATACATACATACATACATACACACCCACATACATACATACATACATACATACATACATACATACATACATACATACATACATACATACATACATACATACATACATACATACATACATACATACATACATACATACATACATACATACATACATGCATGCATGCATACATACATACATACATACATACATACATACATACATACATACATACATACATACATACATACATACATACATACACACGCACATATACATACACACGCACGTACGCACACACATATACATACACACGCACATACGCAAACACTCACACACATATTGACACTGACACATGCACACGGGCGCATACACACACAATACACACACATGCGCGCGCGCACACACACGCGCGCGCGCAGTGTTTATGTACACACTGAGGCACACAGACACACACACACAGACGAACGAACGAATGCACGTGCGCGCGCACGCGCACACGCATGCAAGCACGCACGCATGGACACACACTCACAAAAGCTCACACGCATGCACACACATATCCATCCATCATCCATCCATCCATCCATCCATCCATCCACCCATCCATCCATCCATCCGTCCGTCCGTCCATCCGTCCGTCCATCCATCCCTCCCTCCTCCATCGATCTATCTATCCATGATCCAACTATCCATCCATCCATTGACTCATCAATGTACGTGACGAGGTCACTCTTGAAGACTTTTATTGGACTGGACAAGCACTTCGTGCGCATGCGCACATGAAACTCCACTGCCGTTGGAAAGTTTTCAGGAAACGAAACAGCCACGGCAGTGGCAACTGTCATGGTCACATGACAAGACTAGTCACGTGAGCACCTCGTGACGCTTAACACTCTATAAACAAACTAATCTTTCACAAAGAAAGGCATACCCTGAAAAGGAAATTGTTGTAAACATTTATTAACAAAGCTTCTTTTTCTCTCTCTTTCTCTTACCGAGTAACTTATAAAAGTGTTTGCATTCCCTTTCAGTTACAAATATGAAACAAAACAAAACCTTAAAAAGTTGTTGCATCTGTTGTTTGCTTACTCAATGATATATACTTCTTAGAATTTAAAAAATCATATCAATAACTGTGGATACATTAAACCAATGAGAACAAAACAACATGCTAAATCCACGCAATGTTTTTTAATACAAACTCGCAGTGATACATACAAATAAACGCCCAATAACAATATCTTACTCCTTTGAACGTAACACACATGGGGGAGAAGGGACAATGTAGTGATTTCTACTTCCCTTGCCTTCATAATGAAAAGGTGAGGGATTTTTTTTCTATCTAATAATTGACTAGATAGGAAACTTCGCTTCGTTTTGAACCCCGGCATTGACCCATGACCCTGCTATGACCTGACATCCTTGTCTCCTCCCAAGGTCATCAGAGATCAGATCTGGAGCAATCAGAGCCAGCTGGAGTGAACCTCTGCAAAAAGTTCTGGCAGACGTACAGACTGGCGAGTTGCTCTATGGCTAAGGCCTAATTTAATGCAGAGTGCAACGTTGATGGAAAACATAGCAATCAGACACACCAGAGGTCTCCATGGACATACAACCTTGACCTGGTCATGCATGAACTAAAAAGTATGAAAGTCCCGGAAGATTGCCTTCAAGGTGGACACATACCTGGAGGCAGCGATGTGCAGCTCAGAGTCTTTTCTTGGATGCAGAGCTCCAGTTCCGGGTCACACCAGAGGTCAAGGTCAAGACGGGGGAATCTAAAGGTCAGGCATGCTTAAATGTCACGCCGCCACCGCCGCTACCCTTAAAGGTCAAGGCCAGCGAAGACGTGAGGGTCAAGGTTGGGGCACGGCCAGCTGGTTCAAAATCGGAGTGGGAAGTAGCGACGGCTGTTGGGTGCTGTCGTCCGCACTCAAACTAGGGCGGAACATCGACATTCGCCACAGAACTGAGTTCTCGCTGCTCATGCGCCGTGGCTTTGTCGGCGTGACGTCATGGCTTCTGCAGGGGGAGGGCACGCGCTGGCGGTGTGAATGGCGAGGCCCTGAGGGGGGAGCAGGGGGGAACATCGCCATCCTTATCCCTGGGGGGCGACGTGTGGGGGCGGGGGGAGGGGAGCTATCGCTCACTATCTCCGCCAGCAACAAGGGAAAGCCCACGGCGTGGTGAAGCCCCACTGCGCACAGTGACGTCACGCCCACTGCAGTCACGTGGCTGTTCAGCCCCCTGTGACGACATCAGTGCGACATGTCGGCAGAGAGGGCCATCGGGAAGGAGAGCAGAGTGAATGAAGAGACGGACACGGAGATACGAATGAGTAAATGGGTGTTGAGATGTCAGACAAGCAGAGAGCAAAGAGCAGAAAAAGAAAGATAAAAGAGTGTAACCACAGACGAGGACGAAGACGACAACGATAACAGCAGCAGAGGCAGTAAAAAAATGCAAGTACCAGACATTTCAAATACACACACAAACATACACACATACTCAGAGAGAGAGAGAGAGAGAGAGAGAGAGATACAGACAGAGACAGAGAGAGAGAGACAGACAGAGACAGACACAGATACAGACAGACAGACAGGCAGACGGACGGACAGACAGACAGACAGGCAGACACATATACACACAGACAGACAGACACACAGACACTTATACATACAACACATACACATACACGTACACACACACACACACACACACACACACACACAGACAGGCAGGTAGGCAGGCAGGCAGCCAGCCAGAGAAACAGTAATATGAACGTATACAGACAGCAGGGAAAATGCCCGCAAATTCAAATTAGGACCTCTACTGCTCTAGAGATAGACGCACAGAAAGACAGCCTCAGATGATTTTTTGATCCACCTTCAGACACAAGACTCAGCCATTCATACCGTCATGCAGGAAACGGAAGACTGAGAGAGATCACGACAGAGTGAAGACAAAGATTATAGGTTACACAAAGATAGTTCATTAGCTCATTCTCGTGAGGATCGAGACACGTTGCGCCCCAAGCGGCTAGCACCAAAGGAGATGCCTATAGTCCGTTTCAACATTGCACTGTATTTAGTCACATGATTATAGGATTTAGTGGAGACTTCGCACAAACATGGTGGAAAAACACAGGTTTGCGAGTGACCACTAATTCTAAAATTTCCGATAACGTCATCAACTACCAAGGTTGAAGAACGAGTGACGTCACAATTTGACCGATTTGAAGAATAATAATTTTTAGCACAGAGAGAACAGGGTCACCAAACGTTGCAATCACGTCGACCCGTGCACACGTGGTTCTGCGAGTGACCTGCATTTCGATTGTTAAAAAGTAGGAGCTTTCAATACCTTTTGATGCATTCAACATACAGCTTTGATAAATTAATGCTGTTCATGGTTTACATTTTCTTTGGATGGGGTTTCTAGTGTCCCCAAATGCAGCTTTTTCTGCGCGAAGCGAGACTATGTCCCCCATTTTAAATGTGCAATGTTGAAACGGACTACAATATCACGCACATGCGCAGAAGCTAACCCTTCGGTGCTAGCCGCTTGGGGCGCTGCAATTTGAGCTGCTTGTAACTTCAAAGAGCAAAAGCTCGACATGAACTATCTTTGTGTAACCTATAATCTTTGGTGAAGACAAAAGAAAACGTTTTTAAAATATTTGGAGCGAGAGATAAGTCCCGATTTTTCTGTTTGACCGGTAAATCATAGCAAACGTGTTTCTGGGGTGTTGAATATTGGAAGTGGCTGTAGGGTTACCTTTCCTGTGCATGAACACAGTACCATTTACCTCCCTTTGTGGAAACTGACGCGCATGAATACATACCGGAAGCGGAGATGGGAACACTGGTTGATCAAGGTCCACCAGAGAGCGTATGCGGAGAGGACGAACATGGACTCCACCAGCCACTGAAATGTTACCATGGCAACATAATGAGAACGAATTAATCAAATGCGAGAACACAAAACCAATCCATTGCTTTTCTTCCGGAAAGACAGAGATAATACTGTCTTCAGTTCGGGATGGCGGGATAAAAGGATGGGAGAAAGGAAAGAGTGAGGGCGAGCGAGTGAGCGAGAGAGAGAGAGAGAGAGAGAGAGAGAGAGAGAGAGAGAGAGAGAGAGAGAGAGAGAGAGGAGGGGGGGGGGGGATGGGTGGAGGAAGGTTAAATAGAGAGTACGGGGGACGGCGGAAACGGCAGGTAAAAGTACAAGATATAAGTGCCCAGCATGCAGAAACCAACCTAACATTGTCAAAAACCGAGATATTAATAATCCATATTTCTTCCGTCCCAGGGTTCGAACCCCGGCACTGCGCCTCGCATATTATCAAGCGCCAAAGCCTGCTCGCCTTAATCCGCCTGTCAAAAAGAGAGCGTTGTTTTCAAAAGGCGAGTAGAGGTTGGGGAGCTGACTATGCACTCCTGCCGGAGGGGAGACTACTGGATATGGGGCTGCCAGGAGCTGATGATCTATAATTTATAGCAATCTCAACCTTCCATTCTTTACAATATTAAAAACCGGGCACAAATAAGGATAATGCGTATGTACCCTTCCAGCAAAACAAACCCAGACGTTCGGGCGGATTTGACACCCAACTTGAACATGTAGGTAACTACAGGAGCACCACTCTAGCTACATAATCGTATTTTATAGTAGTTACATATAGGTCATGCTGGCTACAGACGTATTAGACAAGCGACACATAGGCCACACTACATACTGGGTTGTCAGACTAGCTACATATCAGTCACATCAGCTACAGTCGTACCAGACTAGCTACACATAGGTCACACTGGCTACAGACGCGACAGACTAGCTCCACTTAGGTCACACTAGCTACAGGAGTGACAGACTAGCTACACATAGGTCACACTGGCTACAGGAGTGACAGACTAGCTACACATAGGTCACACTAGCTACAGGAGTGACAGACTAGCTACACATAGGTCACACTGGCTACAGGAGTGACAGACTAGCTACACATAGGTCACACTGGCTACAGGAGTGACAGACTAGCTACACATAGGTCACACTGGCTACAGGAGTGACAGACTAGCTACACATAGGTCACACTGGCTACAAGAGTGACAGACTAGCTACACTTAGGTCACACTAGCTACAGGAGTGACAGACTAGCTACACATAGGTCACACTGGCTACAGGCGTGACATACTAGCTACAAATAGGTTACACTGGCTACAGGTGTGACAGACTAGCTACAAATAGGTTACACTGGCTACAGGCGTGACAGACTAGCTACACATAGGTCACACTGGCTACAGGAGTGACAGACTAGCTACACATAGGTCACACTGGCTACAGGAGTGACAGACTAGCTACACATAGGTCACACTGGCTACAAGAGTGACAGACTAGCTACACTTAGGTCACACTAGCTACAGGAGTGACAGACTAGCTACACATAGGTCACACTGGCTACAGGCGTGACATACTAGCTACAAATAGGTTACACTGGCTACAGGCGTGACAGACTAGCTACACATAGGTCACACTGGTTACAAACGTACCAGACTAGCCACACATAGGTTCCACTGGCTACAGGCGTGACAGACTAGCTACACTTAGGTCACACAATCTACATACGTGTCAGACTAGCTACACATAGGTTACACTGGCTACAGACGTGACAGCCTAGCTCCACTTAGGTCACACTGGCTACAGGCGTGTTAGACTAGCTATGTATGTATGTGTGGGTTCTTGTAACGCGCAAAACTTCACGCCTACGGGCATGCTCAATGCGCACATAGAAAAAAAAGAGTCAGCCATTAAAGATATATGATTTAAGGCCCTACACATAGGTCACACTGGCTAGAGACGTACCAAACTAGCTACCCATATGTCACACGACCTACAGGCGTGTCAGACTAGCCACACACAGGTCACCCTGGCTACAGGCGTGACATACTAGCTACAAATAGGTTACACTGGCTACAGGCGTGACATACTAGCTACAAATAGGTCACCCTGGCTAGAGACGTACCAAACTAGCTACCCATATGTCACACGACCTACAGGCGTGTCAGACTAGCCACACACAGGTCACCCTGGCTACAGGCGTGACATACTAGCTACAAATAGGTTACACTGGCTACAGGCGTGACATACTAGCTACAAATAGGTCACACTGGCTACAGGCGTGACATACTAGCTACAAATAGGTCACACTGGCTACAGGTGTGACATACTAGCTACAAATAGGTCACACTGGCTACAGGCGTGACATACTAGCTACAAATAGGTTACACTGGCTACAGGCGTGACATACTAGCTACAAATAGGTCACACTGGCTACAGGCGTGACATACTAGCTACAAATAGGTCACACTGGCTACAGGCGTGACATACTAGCTACAAATAGGTCACCCTGGCTACAGGCGTGACATACTAGCTACAAATAGGTTACACTGGCTACAGGCGTGACATACTAGCTACAAATAGGTCACACTGGCTACAGGCGTGACATACTAGCTACAAATAGGTCACCCTGGCTACAGGTGTGACATACTAGCTACAAATAGATCACACTGGCTACAGGCGTGACATACTAGCTACAAATAGGTCACACTGGCTACAGGCGTGACATACTAGCTACAAATAGGTCACCCTGGCTACAGGTGTGACATACTAGCTACAAATAGGTTACACTGGCTACAGGCGTGACATACTAGCTACAAATAGGTTACACTGGCTTCAGGCGTGTCCGATTAGCTACAGATAGGTCACACTGGCTACAAGCGTGTTCGATTAGCTACAGATAGGTCACACTGGCTAGAGACGTACCAGACTAGCCACACATAGGTCACACTGGCTACAGGTGTGTCAGACTAGCTACAAATAAGTCACACTGGCTACAAGCGTGTTCGATTAGCTACAGATAGGTCACACTGGCTAGAGGCGTACCAGACTAGCCACACATAGGTCACACTGGCTAGAGACGTACTAGACTAGCTACACATAGGTCACACTGGCTACAGACGTACCAGACTAGATACACATAGGTCACACTGGCTACAGACGTGTTCGATTAGCTACAGATAGGTCACATTGGCTACAGAGGTACCAGACTAGCTACAAATAGGTCACACTGGTTACAGACGTACTAGACTAGCTACACATAGGTCACACTGGCTACAGACGTACCGGACTAGCTACACATAGGTCACACTGGCTACAGACGTACTAGACTAGCTACACATAGGT
>JAWQFJ010022996.1:0-10000 GCA_034096865.1 Theodoxus fluviatilis | reverse complement strand
TGATTCGGCACATTGGCAACCGTTGATCAACAACAGATACTTTCGAGACTCCTTCAAACAAGAGTCTGCCAAGAAAGATTGTTGTTGTTGTTGGCATCCGTCAGTCTCGTGAGACTATGGGGTGTGCGCCAGGTTTGGTCAGTCCGGGGTTGAGAGGCAGCGTACTCTGTGGCTGTAGAGCCCGATCCTTGAGCCGCATGCTCTGTTGCACTTGTCGCAAGTGAAGTCTTGGCGTGGCTCTGTGGATGCCGACGCTATCCTCTGTCGTCTGCGTTCTCTCCTCTCCTCCCACTGCTCCCGTCTCCTCCTCTCGCTGGCCTGGATGCCAGTCTTGACGGCGTGTCTCCAGCTGTTGCGGTCAGCGGCCACCGTTTCCCAGTCTGCTGGGTTGATGCCTCCCGCCGTCATATCACGTTTACAAACGTCCTTGTAGCGGAGGAGAGGTCTTCCTGCAGGTCTGGATCCCGTGGCGAGCTCGCAGTACAGCACATCTTTGGGTATTCGGCCGTCATCCATCCTGCTGACGTGACCCAGCCATCTAAGTCGTCTCTGGCTGAGCATGGCGAACATGCTGGGAATACCTGCTTGCGCCAGTACGTCCTTGTTGGGGATGCGGTCATGCCAGCTGATGCCCAGGATCCTTCTGAGGCAACGCATGTGAAAGGTGTTGAGCCGGCGTTCTTGGCGGGAATACAGGGTCCACGCTTCGCTTCCGTAAAGGAGCGTGCTGAGAACACAGGCCTGGTAGACTTTCATCTTGGTGTTTGTCGTCAGCATGGAGTTGTCCCAGACACGCTTTCCGAGGCGGGCCAGTGATGTTGCGGCTTTGCCAATGCGCTTGCTTAGTTCGGCGTCCAGAGACAAGTTGCTTGAGATGGTGGAGCCCAGGTATGTAAACTCCTCCACCACCATAAGGGTGTGATCGCCGATGGAGATGCTGGGAGCGGTACTGACATCCTGACCCATGACTTCAGTCTTCTTGATGCTGATGGTCAGAGCGAATTCTTTGCATGCCTGGGCAAAGCAGTTGATGAGACGCTGCAGCGCCTCCTCTGTGTGCGCAGTCAGGGCAGCATCATCAGCAAACAACAGCTCTCTGATCAGGACCCTTTGCACTTTGGTCTTTGCACGGAGGCGGGCTAGGTTGAAGAGACCTCCATCACTTCTGGTATGGATGTACACACCATCCTCAGACTGTCTGAAGGCATAGGACAGTAGCAAGGAGAAGAAGATGCCGAAGAGGGTAGGAGCAAGCACACAGCCCTGTTTCACGCCGCTTCTGATTGGAAAGGGGTCTGAGGTTGAGCCGTCATACTGGACGGTACCGAACGTGCCCTCATGGAAGGACATGACCATTCTCAGGAGCTTTGGGGGACATCCGATCTTCTGCAGCAGTGTGAATAGACCTTTTCTGCTGACCAGGTCAAATGCCTTGGTCAGATCGATGAAGGCGATGTACAGTGGTCGCCTCTGCTCACGGCATTTCTCCTGCAACTGTCTGAGGGAAAAGACCATATCGATGGTTGAGCGTTCCGATCTGAAACCGCACTGTGCCTCAGGGTAGACTCGCTCGGCAAGTGTCTGCAACCGTTTTAGCACCACACGGGCAAAGACCTTCCCAACGATGCTGAGTAGGGATATTCCGCGGTAGTTATTGCAGTCGGTTTAAAGTGTGTGTTCGTCTCGACCAGACATAAAAATGCTGCGCGCGAGGCTTTAAGTAGATGTCACGTAATCAAATTTGGTGTTTCAAATTGCTTTCTCGACTTTAACAGAACGAGAGTAATTAACTCGTTCACGTGACCACAACAAACACTTTCGCTACTCCCTCGAAATTGAAACTGTTCTTTGGTTAGGAAATGACTGAGCAAAGCGCGTGGCTGAGGTGGAGTCTCGACCAGTCATACAAGTGCGGCGTGCGGGGCCTCAAGCACTTTGTGCCTGGACACAGTATGAGGCGTTAGTGTCCTCTGATTAAGCACCGGCTTTTTTGCAGCCACCTTATCATCTTGCTGAGAAGTGTCACACAGGTTTATCTCAAAACTGCAGGGGCCCATGCTGCTGACTACGGAACAAGCATAATGGAACACGTTTCATGGCATACGGCAGACCACGAGTCCGGTTTGGCCTGGTCAAGACCAGCAACGCCAGCACGACGAAAATGCAAATGCAGTCCTGCATGGTCAGTGTCACCCGGTCAGCAAAGATGTCCAGCCATTCACAGTGGCTACTGACGATCAGTCCATGCAATGCTCCTGGAAATGAGCTGGTCTTTCTGGAAACGAAGTTGGTTTAAGCACACAGTCCCTCTGTAACCCCTCTCTTTCAGACATGAGTTCTCTCTGCCTCTGTCCGTAACTTTAGTCCATCTCTACCTCTGTCAATCAGGGCATGGGTCTTTAGCAGTCACTGGTCCCTGCCTATCACACATTTGTCTGTCTATCTGACATGAGCCACTGGTCATTGCCTAACAGACATTTGTCTGTCTATCACACGCTAAAGAGTTTAGAGTGCATAGTTAAAGAACGGGTGATGAAATGTATGCACATATACACATACCCACTTATCTGCATACATTGTGCTGAGGTACAACAAAATGCATTTTTTAAATAAACAGTTTATCTCCTCTTCACCTCCTTCCCACTTCATCATGTCTCTCCATTTTGTGACTGGTTCCAACTCTCGCCCCAAACTCACCCTCGCCGTGGCTTGTCTCGGAGTGCGTTATTCAGAAGTCACGTGAGTATGGGCATTTCAAGGATACTAAATATAACAATTTTCCCTCCAGGTTTACTGGAGGTCCTACAGACTTTATTAGTCTGTCTGTGTGTGTGTGTGTCTGTGTGTCTGTCTGTCCCGACTCCACGGCCTATATCTCAAAAACTACTGGACGGATTTCCTTGAGATTTTGCACACTGACTGGAAGTTAGGTCCCATTCAATATTATCAAATTTTCAGAATCGAGGTTTGAAAAGAAAGTGACTTTTTTACATTTTGATGTTTCATTGAAAACGATTCAACAGACTCCATTTTGCAAAATTTGTGACGTGATCATTTGACGTCGTATAACGTGACGTCATTTGCGAGGAGATTTTTGAAGGATGGGGAATAGAATAGAATAGAATAGAATTCGTGACGTCATTTGCGAGGACAGAGAATGATTTAGATAGATAGATGAGTGTGTCTACAATACTGAGCAAATTGATGGTGTGTGTGGTGCAATAAAGATTTTGTTCAAAATATGGCTTCTTCTATCATTTGAATGATGGCAATGCATTAAGATGATGTTAATGTATAAATTCGTATATTATTGGCGATCTGCATGATGACTTTAATACCAAACTAATAATAAAATCTCGAAATGTGTACCCAAAATGGCTTCCTAAAGTGGGAACGGCAACAGTGGGTCAACTCAAACAGCTATTGTGACTTTATCCGTCCATTATCCCAAGAATTTGTGCTTTTTATTTAGGCTTCATACATTGAAAAATCGGGGCCAAACTGGGTTTTTTCTTCTTTAGACCTAGATATTAGCACAATTATGGTCGAAACTGTGCGTTAGGGACGCACCACGAAGTGTCCCGTTGCGATGCATTTTTTAAACGTTCGTAAGTCGGCGACAACATAAGCTCAGCGTGTCCACTATGCACATCAGCAAACTATACCAAAAGTACTTCATTTTGCACCCTAATAGTTTGCAATTATTCAAAAGATTTTGATGCTGAGAATATTTTAACACAGTGGTGTCCCAAATGTAGCGTCGGTAACGCACCCCAAACGATCTCAAACAATTTTTCGTAGCTGGGGTTCCGACCGATTTTAAAGAGGTCAGGAAATTCCCCACTAAATTCCGCACAAACTGATGACGTTTACACAGAAAATCCAAACTTATTTTGGTCGTGGAGCACAAAAAACATTGACGTGTCCCGGCATCCGGTCCATGGTGCATCGCTAACGTGTGTTCGGAATTTTGAAGGTAGCTAGCGAAATCGACGGTTTTCATCATCATCTTCGACCATCTGCTTCACAGGTTAGTATTTTTACATGCTTTTATTTTCCATGTATCATTATATTTGATTATTTTTGCAACTTTTTCGATTTTTGTAGCAGAAAACTTATTCGAAATAGACGAGTTTACATTTTCACTTTGTGTCCCATGAAGCATCAGTAACGAAATGTGTAATAGTTTCTTCATTTTCAAACTAATCTGTACTGTTCATCAAAACCAAACGCGTATGAATTGTGTATTTTTAAGACCGCTTTATGACCGCGTAGAATGCATATTTCTAAATACCGTTACTTTAATGAAAAAGTGCGATGTTTTGGAAATATGTTTACTACGCCTCATGGGACACCGCGATTTCAAACACTGTGAAGCCTTGTGTTGCGTCCCATGCAACGTCGGTAACCTTGAATTGCAGACTTTGTGGGATTGTGAAACAAAGGAATTCTCTTAAACTGTTTTTTTTAAGTGGGGGTTTATTATATTGCCATTACGTGGCATCCCGGTTTGCTTTTATTTTAATGCATCGGTTTGTGTTGGAGTTATTTTAAGATATAGTCAGTACCGTTATCGGCGCACCATGGGACGCATCTCATTTGAGCAACGCCGGTGTCCCGCGATGCATCGGAAACGATATCTTTTATTTATATGTGTAATACATCTCAAAAGGTGAAATTTGATGCATTGTAGTTTGTTGAGTGTTTGGCCTATTTGGCTCTCATATCTGTGTATAAATTAAACTCATGATGGGAAATTTGGTGGAAATAGTTAGTAGTGTTACAGACGCTTCATACTCATAGGGACACCATGTTATTTAGTTATTACTAAATTGGGGTTTAGGTACCATCGATGGCAGAACATGTCAGGAAGTCAACTCGCTTCAAGGCCAAAGCAGCAGTGGATGTGCTGCCAGAGCCAGTTCCTCCTTCAGCTCTACCCTTGCCATCACAGAAGATTGAGTGTACTTTGTCTGCAAATGCTGTGCGACAGCGTCGCTTTAAAGAAAAGCTGAAGGCTGACCCAGCCAAACATGCTATCTACAAAGAACGCGATCGACAAAGGGCAAAAGAATACAGGTAAAGATAAATGGATAATGTATTATTGGGTAGAATAATATACAGTGGAATCCTTTTAGTGTTAACTCCAAGGGACATCAAAAAATGTTCCCAATAAGCGGAATTTGACACTTAAATTGTTGATTTTAGTCATACAATGAACTGAAATAGAATGAAATACTGTTCACAATAACAGGTAAATCACATTAACAGAGTTCACTATAAGTGGACTCCACTGTACCTAAATGTTAGTTTTTTAGATTCATTTCATATTATGTTATGATGCATTATTTGGTGTTTTGGTTTTCTCTGTTAACAGGGCTCTCATGACACCTGAGCAAAAGTTGGCAGCGGCGCAAGCAAGTGTTCTCCGGACTAGGAAATGCAGGGAGAAGAAGAAAGAACAAGGGCTGCCCCTCAACCAAAAGCCTTCTAAGCCAGCAACACGAGCTGCTATTCTAGAAAAGAGGGAATATGAGCGTGCGAGGAAAGCTGCTTACCGGGCCAGTCTCAGTTCCCATGAACGAGCGTGGATTCTGCGAAAGAGGCGTGAAGCACGTCGCGAGACGAAAGAGAAGCAAGTTGTCCAGCACAACCAATCCACACCGCAGACACCGGCCAACCAGACAGGTGCTTGTATGAATTCATCGATCCAGTCCTCTTCATCTTCTTCAGGCTACCAGAATCCATCAACAAGTCGCAAGGCTGTTGCCAAGGCAGTCTCCAACATACCGAAGTCTCCGTCCAAATATGCGCACATTGTGGACCAATTGACCGCAATAAAATCGCCAAGGAAGAGGAAGGCCCTCGCAGACAAGGGCATCCTCCCCCCTTCTTCGCGTAGGAAACTGGAACTGGTCGATTCTTTGCAAGAAGTTGTAAGAGAGGAGTTGGCCGCTTCTTCTAAAGTGCGCAACAAGAAGGCCACAGAGAGGAGAAGAGTCTTGTGTGGAATTTTTGCTCGCTACACGAAGCACCGAGGATGTGCTACACATCTCAAGCAATTTGGAACAACTTCAAGATTTGTAAAAAGCTGTTCACAGGTATCTGGGAGAAAGAAAAGAAAAGACGCCTTGCCTGCTGCAACTGTAAAGAAAGTACAGGAGTTCTTTGAGAAGGGGGGGATCTCCAGGGAAGAGCCTGCTCAGTCCGCGGTCAGCTCGCGCAGTGGGACCAGTACGCGATACATGGAGAAGACCCTTAGGGAAGCTTACAAGGAGTACCTCTTGGAGAATGAAGACGACCAAATTTCCTTTTCCAAGTTTTCACAGCTGAGGCCGAAATCCACCAAGACTACTCAGCACAACAAGCTGAAGACATGCCGCTGTGAGTACTGCATGAAAGTGGAGCTGCGACTGCAGGCAATCAACAAGTTCTTGGCGCAAAAAGGATTTCGCCAACTCACGCTAGCCAACAAAGATGTTGCCCTAGACAAGACTCTGTGTGCTAGGACAACCGCATTCCACCAATCAAAGTGTGTCGAAAGGAAGTGTGGAAGCTGCGGTGTGACTGCTCTGAGTGCTCATTTTCAGCCTGTCCTTGCTGACCACGGTGAAAGTCCAGCCACTTGGGAGATTTGGTCCAATGTGACTGAGGAGTACCGTCAGAATGATGGTACTTTGCGATCCACAAAGAAATGGAAACCGGTGGAGAAAGAAGGGGCTTTCAAGGATCTTGTCACCGAGCTGGAAGACGAGATGAAAACCTTCAGCCTCCACATCTTTCAAGCACGGTGGCAGCACCACCAGTTTTCTCACATCAAGGAAAATCTTCCTGACAACTGGCTGCTGCTGGTTTCAGACTTTGGCCAGAACTACACATGTCATCACCAGGATGAAATTCAGGGGGCCCACTGGTGCAGATCTGAAGCGACCATCCACCCCACTGTGGCCTACTACAAGAGAGAGGGGAAGGTGGTGTGCCACAGCTTTGTTTTCATTTCAAATGATCTGAAACATGATGTGCATGCAGTGCACCACTATCAAATGACCGTAACGAACACCCTCCTCAGCGAAGGCTTCAGCTTTCACCGCATCATTCATTTCAGCGATGGGTGTGCTTCGCAGTATAAAGGAAAAACCAACATCGTTGATTTGTCGCATGCGGAGGAGGATACTGGCATCCTGACAGAGCTACACTACTTTGGAAGCCGCCACGGAAAAGGGCCGTGTGATGCGGAGATTGGTGTCTTGAAGAAAAATGCCACGCTAGCTGTCAAGCGGCGGGCGCCGTTATCTCGGATGCTCGCAGCTTGTACCTGTGGGCGCTAAGGTCGCTAGCCCGAGACACCGTTGACGGCAAAAGATCTGTCTTCTTCGTCGCTCAGGGGGAGGTCAACAGAGACCGCGAAGAAAGATCAGGAAAGGACACCAAGACCCTTCCAGGCACAAGATCCCTTCATGCCCTCCGCAGCCAGGCTCCCTATGTTGTGACATGGAGACGGAGAAGCTGCTTCTGCCCTCCCTGCAGGAACCTGGAAGGGATCTGCGAGAACCTGTCAACATGCGGTCCATGGGTGGTCTTCGATATGCAAAAGAGAAGAGGTGAGTGATTCATGCTAAACCATATCTCTACAAAGAAACAAGTAAATCAAAACAAAAAAGAAGAAAATCCAGTTCCTCTATGTAATATTTCAGGGGTTTGGCTCCCTTCTTTAGACAGAACAAACAAACCAACTCTCTGGTTTCTAAATCTTATGTTTTGTTTCTTTGCTTGTTTGTTAAACAGCTCGTCAAACAGCCATCGCCTTGGCCCGAAATCTTGCTGCCGCCCAGCCTGCTGAAGATGCTGATGAAGTGCGTCCTGCCGCTCAATAGGACAAACCTGCTGAGCCTCCTGCTGTCGCCACAATCGAACTACCTGCTGCCGCCACATTAGATCACCCACCTGCTGCCACCACATCAGTGCCTAAAGTTGGGGAGTTTGTCAGGGTGACTTATAAACTAAAGAACAAATAGTTGATGTGGCCATTGTGATCCCCGTGAGAGCAGATGAGAGAGTTCTTTTTTCAGATTCTGCACTTCGCAGTCAGGAAAATCCTTCATGTCTTTGGACCGAAACCCTTTTTGCTGTAGTGCTCTTGGGGAGCAGACTGGCTGGGTTCTTATATTGTCAAAGTGTTACTCAAATGTGCTCTAGAAGCGTACTGCTTTTGATGAGAATCATCTCCTGTTGACTCCGTTTCTCCTTTGTTGGTGTGAAAGACAGCCATTTTGTCTGTGTTTACTGGAAAACATTCTCACTTGTGCACAGAGAAACCTGAGTGCAGGCTGATTTCACCCCTCTCTTGCTTTAAGTCCAAACTTTTGCAGAAAATGCAGAAGGTTTTTTTTTCTTGCCTCAGAATTGCATATCTCTCTTGGCAGGGAATATTTTGTTTCTGTCATCTTTGCATTTTCTTGTTTGCAGGTGTAATTTTCTGATATTGTTAGAATTGTTACAATAATGCAAGTGGTCTATACTTCTCCATTTTGTCATTGCCATGTACAGAGTAGTTCTGATATCTTGATGTGGCAAGCAAGTATTAGGAAAAAAAAGTCACAGATGCTGTAGTATTAGATTGAACTGACTTTGAATATGCCCTGTTCTGGTACACAATAGAGACATGATAATTTATGCCTATTCAAAGTTTATTATCTCTGGTGTATGAGAATGATCATGCCCAGCTCTCAGTGCAGTAAACCTGGAAGCTTTGATTGCAGTCGCCTCAATTCAAATGAGGGTAATGCCGACCCAACTGTGAATGGCACGGAGGAAGAACTGTCTGAAGATGAGGCGCCAGTGTCTATCCAATGGTTGGCACTTGCATGATCTGCGCTGTGGCCTTGATGCCCAGCCAGCTAAATGCAGTGTGTGTGTCGCCATTAGCAACCACTGTGTCCCGATAACCCTGTAGAGCATCCTGTTCCATGCTGTCATTGGTGTGAGAACTTACTCATTGTTTTTATAGAATTCATTCATGCAGTTCAGTCCAAGTGTTTTTGCATGCTTTGGCTTAGTGAGCTATCTGCTGTTTTGGACTGGAAAATTCCAAACTGAAAATGTTATGAAAGAAATGAAACATGAAAATTCATTTGCAGAATTAGAAAATGGCAAAGCCAAGTTTAGAGTCCGTCTGTTGCACCAATGTTTAATCTAAACTTGCTATCTATTATCACTGTATTAGCCTTTGAAATAAATGTTTTAGAATGTACATATCTCAACTTGTTTCTGTGTGAGTGCACATTTTTCCTCTTCCTTGGTATTATGGTGTCCCGCGTAATTCTGTAACGCTTAGTCATACATTTTTTTTGGTTTTGAAAACGAGTTACTACAAGTTAATTCTGTTTGAGCCACAACAACAACAAGTAGTGATGGTAACATTAAAAAACAATTTAGTTTAATTGTACTTTCCCTTGCTATTGTATTCGAAGTTTTGTTCTGTCGTTATGGATGCTACGGTGTCCCATTACATTTACGCAAATGTGACATTCACACATGAAGTTAGAAGTGCAAGATCTGTTAGTCATGACTTGATGCAGTGTAATCTAGTACATAATGAAGAAAAATTAAGAAAACACATACATTTTTTGTGAGATACAAGGCATAGTGTCCCAGTGTTGCATGCGTAATGGCTGCATGCCCCCCGTAGCAAACATGCCGATTGCGGTACAACTACTAAAGATATTCATTTTTTTGTTTCAAAATGTGTTTCTACATTGGTTTAGCTATCTATAAACTTGCAAAATATTGTTATGATTTTAATTTTTAATTTTAACTCTATTTCCCCCTTTTGTTCCCAGTATTGTAGACACACTCAGATATGTCCTCAGATGTCTTAGGCCGCAAGGCCTTTATCTGATCTTTTGATCAGTACTTA
This sequence comes from Theodoxus fluviatilis, assembly GCA_034096865.1. Lineage (NCBI taxonomy): Eukaryota > Metazoa > Mollusca > Gastropoda > Cycloneritida > Neritidae > Theodoxus > Theodoxus fluviatilis. The sequence goes on along the minus strand of JAWQFJ010022996.1, from coordinate 84 downwards.
TGGCTACTCTCACTCTCTCTGTCTCTCTCTCTCTGTCTCTCTCTCTGTCTCTCTCTCTCTCTCTCTCTCTCTCTCTCTCTCTCT
>JAWQFJ010022995.1:0-16419 GCA_034096865.1 Theodoxus fluviatilis | reverse complement strand
GGTACGACGACTATGAGTGATGAGGGGAACACTATTTTGACAAGAAAACTTTTTGATACTGAGCTGCGCATGTTGGAAGCAAATGTTGTAAGCTATCTTCAGGGAAAAGCCCATAACCGTTAGGAGAGAGAGAGAGAGAGAGAGAGAGAGAGGAGAGAGAGAGAGAGAGAGAGAGAGAGAGAGAGAGAGAGAGAGAGAGAGAGAGAGAGAGAGAGAGAGAGACGGTACAAGAACAAATGGAATCAACCATTTATATCTTGGTGAATGGAAGTCTTATGGCAACGTCCACTTCACATCTGGTTTGTCGGGGGGGGGGGGGGGGGGGGGGGGACACAAAGTAGCGTCTTCATTTTCGAATGAAGGCTGTTCACATGCATACCGTTTGATAATCTTTTGCTGGGATGATTCTGAGTTTCGCCAGACTTCGCATTGCCTACATGTGCACTCAATTTCTCTGCTGGGAATAGCACCGCATTCCTGATGGCCATCTTGTTTCTTTCATCAAGCATGCGCATGCGTGCTGACTCAAAAGCCTGGTAGCGGAAGTGGGGACAGCTTCGTTCGCTCCCACCTCTTCATGGCAACAAAGTCATAAAGAGATGGCGCCACTTACGCTGGACTGGCTTCCGTTACCAGAAGAACGCTTTCCCCTTCTGTCTCTCCAGCATCCTGCATAAGAGAGGCAGATTAACCTTTTCCTTAGGAAATGGTATTTCACAAGAGCAAATGAGGCAGTGCACTGCCAATGCAAGAAGGCAGGTGTTTCCATCCACAAGAAGACTTCCGCAGAAGTTGTGGATGGAGAAATAACGTTGTTTCCTCGTTTGTTATAATTTTCCCCCAGAGACTCCAGATAGATCTGAACCAAAACAGTCTGCTGATTACTCGTACTCTTCTTCTCTGAGATAGGACGTCTTTCCTTGTCTACTGCCTTTTCACACTCTCCCTTCGCTCTCCCTCCACTCTGTAGCCGTCAAATAAACGTTTCTTGCTCTTTTTCCTGCACCTCCTGTTCTTGCTCCTCCTTCTGTTCCTCCTGCTTCAACTCCAGCTCCTCCCCCTCTCCCCCCACCCCACATCCATCCCCCCATCCCCACCCCCTCCACCCGGTCTTCACTCCTCCTCGAAGACAGGAAACTAGTCTCTGTAGATTCGGTTTGGCGCTTAAAGTTTTAGAGGGCGAAACCTTACTCAGATCGACGGAGACAACTGCTGGGTTGTGGTTGCATGTTGCACTCGTGAAAACGTTCTCCCTTTTTAGCTCACTAGACATGCATGTCTGAAATAATTCCAAACTCATTCCCAAGCTAAACAAAACAAAACTATCTGTCTCCATTCCAAAGATTGACGAGGAGTTTCGTCCTATTCCACATTGCAGTGGCGGACTTCCTCTCCATCGAGTCCATCGCCGTCGTGGTGGAAAGAGAAACGCGGCAGCTCAACACGGGCGATGGAAAGCGTCCAAAGCAAGCCGGGAAAACTATCCATCGCCACAAACATTCGCAGATATGTTTCTCCATTGTATTTTCTTGAAACACAATCCATCCCATTCGCGCCGACTTCACACTGATAAGTCGTCTAGCGCTAGATGGTGAATCGAGACGTTAACGCCGTTCTCGCCGCCAGTGCGGTGGAGGCAGTGTGTTCTCCCAGTCCTCATGCGCCTTCCATCCCCCATCTCCTTCCTAGATTGGCACTGGGGTCTGTATGCAGCAATCATGAGGAGGTACCAGCCATGAACCCATTTATCGCTATGCAGTGCCAATAAGCCATCGATCTTTCCGCATGTTGCACTTTTTAGCATAGCGTCGGCTGACAACCCAGCACAGGAATACACAGCCAGCGTTTATTTCTACTTCAGCCAGAAAGACGATGGAAGAAGAAGAGGGAGAATAAAGGATGAGATGCGGACATGGAAGAGGACGAGAGGTGAAAAGAGTGCGGGGAGGCAGGAGTTGTGGAGATGAGAGTGATGACCAGGAGATGCGGAAAAACACATGGGGAGACGGGGAGAGGAGAAAAGGAGAGAGATGAGAGAACGATGGATGAGAGAAACCTAATGGCAAGCTCTGACGAGAGAAGATGAAAAATTCAAAGATAAGGAGAGTACACAGAGGAAGGTGAAACAAGGGGAAAGACAAAATGAGCGTGGGGGTGGGGGGTGGGGGTGGGGGTGGGGGTGGGGGAAAAGAAGAGAGAAACAAGAAAGTCAAGCAACAAATAGAGAGAAGCAAAGAAATGACAGCGAGCTGGAAAAAGAAAATGAGGTGAGTGAAAAAAAGAAGAAAAAGGGAAGGGAAAAAGAAGAAAAGGAGAGAGGAAAAGAAGAAAAGAGAAGGAAAAAAGGAACAAGAGAAGCACAGAGGAGAGGAATTAAGGAGAATAGAAATGAGAGAAAATGAAGAGATAAAGAAGGGGGAAAATGAAGAGATGAAGAAGGAGGAAAAGAAGGGGGGGAAAGGAGAGGGAAAAAAGAAGAAAAGAAAGGGAAAAAAGGGACAAGAGAAGCACAGAGGAGAGGAATTAAGGAGAATAGAAATGAGGGAAAATGAAGAGATGAAGAAAGGGGGAAAATGAAGAGATGAAGAAGGGGGAAAAGAAGAAAAAAAATGAGAGGGGAAAAGAAGAAAAGAAAGGAGAGGGGAAAAGAAGAAAAGAGAATAAAAAAGGGGGAAAAGAGAAGCACAGAGGAGAGGAATTAAGGAGAAGAGAGGTGAGAGAAAATGAAGAGATGAAGAAGGGAGAAAATACGATACAAGAGGGGAGAGAAAAATAAGAAAAAGCGGCGAGGGAAAAAGAAAAGAAGAGAGGTAAGGGAAAAGACAAAAGGAGAGGTGAGGGGAAAAGGAGAGAGAGGAGGGGTAAATTGAGAGAGTGAGAGAGAGAGAGAGAGAGAGAGAGAGAGAGAGAGAGAGAGAGAGAGAGAGAGAGAGAGCAAGAGGAGGGGGAAATGAGAGAGAGAGGAGGGGTAAATTGAGAGAGAGACAGGATGGGGAAAATGAGAGAGAGACAGGAGGGGGAAAATGAGAGAGAGAGAGAGAGAGAGAGAGAGAGAGAGAGACAGGATGGGGAAAATGAGAGAGAGACAGGAGGGGGAAAATGAGAGAGAAAGAGAGAGAGAGAGAGAGAGAGAGAGAGAGAGGAGGGGGAAATGAGAGAGAGAGAGAGAGAGGAGGGGGAAATGAAAGAGAGAGAGGAGGGGGAAAATGAGAGAGAGAGAGAGAGAGGAGGGGGAAAATGAGAGAGAGAGAGTAGGGGTAAATTGAGAGAGAGAGAGAGAGAGAGAGAGAGAGAGAAGAGGGGAAAATGAGAGAGAGAGAGGAGGGGAAATTGAGAGAGAGAGAGAGGGGGAATGAGAGAGAGAGAGAGAGAGAGAGAGAGAGAGAGAAGAGGGGGAAAATGAGAGAGAGAGAGAGAGAGAGAAGGGGTAAATTGAGAGAGAGAGGAGGGGGGAAATGAGAGAGAGAGAGAGAGAGAGAGAGAGAGAGAGAGAGAGAGAGAGAAAGAGAGAGAGAGAGAGAGGAGGGGGAAAATGAGAGAGAGAGAGGAGGGGGAAAATGAGAGACAGAGGAGGGGGAAATTGAGAGACAGAGAGAGAGAGAGAGAGAGGAGGAGGGAAATGAGAGAGAGAGAGGAGGGGGGAAATGAGAGAGAGAGGAGGGGGAAATGAGAGAGAGAGAGGAGGGGGAGGGGGAATGAGAGAGAGAGTGGAGGGGAAAATGAGAGAGAGAGAGAGAGAGAGAGAGAGAGGAGGGGGAAAATGAGAGAGAGAGAGGGAGGGTAAATTGAGAGAGAGAGAGAGAGAGAGAGAGAGAGAGAGAGGAGGGGTAAATTGAGATAGAGAGAGAGGAGGGGGAAAATGAGAGAGAGAGAGAGAGAGAGAGAGAGAGGAGGGGGAAAATGAGAGAGAGAGAGAGGAGGGGGAAAATGAGAGAGAGAGAGAGAGAGAGAGGAGGGAATAATTGAGAGAGAGAGAGAGAGAGAGAGAGGGAAAGGAGGGGTAAATAGAGAGAGACAGAGAGAGAGGAGGGGGAAAATGAGAGAGAGAGAGAGAGAGGAGGGGGAAAATGAGAGAGAGAGAGAGAGAGAGAGAGAGAGGGGGGGGGGGGAGAAGGGGAAAATGAAAAAAGACAACGGGAAAGTAGCACTAAGAACAATGTGGAAAAACCAAGACAAAGATGGCGACAGAAAAAAGGCGATAAAAGAGGACAGACACCGCAAAATAGGGGAAGAAAAAAGAAAAAAGAGAGAAAAGAGGTGACGAGAGGCGAAGAGAGGAGGGAATAGAGAGGGCGAGGTAGGAGAGGAAAATAGAGAAGATAAAATAGAGTAGAGAAGAGCTGAATAAAAATGACGGAGAAGAGAGGAGAAGAAAGGCGGGTAAAGATAAGCAAGAAGAAGAGTAGAGAGGAAGGGCGATGCAAGGATAGAGAAGAGAAGCGAGGAAAATACAGGACACGACAGGAGTAAGAGGAAGAAAGCTGGTGGAAGAGAAGGACAGCAGGAGGAGGAGGTGTGAGTTTCATTCAACATGACCGAGATATCACCGCCAGGCGGCGAGGGCAGGCTGGCTAGAGGCAGGCTCCGTTATGGCGCGATAATGCGCCTCGATGTAATCCGCTTGCAGCCTTCCCATGGAATTTGCAGGAGAGAATGAAAACCTGTTCCCCAAACAAACCATCAGTTGCAATAATGACAGACACGGGATACTAATCGGCCACATTCCCGAAGCCTGTGTTTCAGCTTTCGCCCTTCTTGAAAAGAAAGTCGGCAAAGAGAAAAAAGAGAGATTTGCGCTTTAGATGGGGCAGAGAATGTCTCGAATTCTTACAAAAACTACTTATAGAGAAAGAAAAAGAGGAGATATGTGTCGTTTCCTCTACAGCGAAATCACATGACGGCATCACCTCAAGGGGGAAGACGAGGTAATACTTCAGCTTTTGTTCCCTTCTCGAAGCAACTTTGTTTTTCATGGTGTTGATGTTGGTGCGACTAACTCGCATCTCACACACAGCTCCGTCGTTGCATTCTTCTTTCTTCTGATGAAATGTTGCGCACTACTTCTAAGTTTGGACGACAAAAATATCTCACACACATACATTCACAAACACACACACACACACACAAACACACACACATAAACACACACACACACATACACACACACACAAACACACACACACACACACACACACATACACGCACACACACACAAACACACACATATACACCCATACTCGGATTCCTGATCATCTAGCCCCACGACAGTCACACCCTAATGCATCATTAATCTTTATTTTCTTCAGCACAAATCGACAGTGAATGAAACTCATTAAATACAGAACAAAAACGGAGACTCGAAACTCGATGAAACTGGTAGATAAGAAAGGCAATAAAGTAGAACAGACGCTGAGATGACGATCGCGAGCATAAATCGCACATTCCCTCACCCAACTAGATACGAATTTGCAAGCGACGGCGAGGGGAAATGAATGTTGTCAAGGAAACATTCACACGCCATTTTTTTCCCTTCTGAAAACCTCTCGACTGACCATGCCTAGCTCATTGCACGCGTTTAATGCGCAACTTCCGGCGTGGTGCAAGCCATGCTGGCCAATCATTGGCTGGCGGGATGCGCAAAGCTGTCTGGGAGGCCATGGCGGCGGCCATAACTCAGCAGCTGCTCAACAGTTGGAAGGTTCGAATCGATCATCGTGTCATTTCTTTTCAGAGAACTGTCAGCGAAGTCCAGCGACTTAATCAGCTGGTGAGTGATGGCTGTAGGAGGCCATGCGAGAGAGGGCCTCCAGGCATATGGCGTTTTCATGACGGCCGCTGCTCTTCCCCCTCGACCGCCACGCATCCCTCGCACAGCACGTCTTGAAAGGCTCGGGTGTTCCCCACCAACAACGAATTGATTTTCCACCAAAAGTATTAGATGGCGTCTTGTTCTTGTCTGTGCCTCATGAAAGTGAACTGAAGTGACAAATAGCCCTTTCGAATTAATAACGTACTCTTTCAGAATGGCTGTAAATCGTCCTTCATAAAGTCGCTATGACGAAGAAAGAAAGGCAAGCAATAAGAAGGAGGGATGGGGGGATGATGGGTGGGGTGGGGTGTGTGTTTAGGGGAGAGGGAGCAACAAGGAGGACGTGGTGGTAGTGAAGGTGCTGATGGTGGCGGTGGTGGAGAATAAAAAAATAGGAAGTGATGGAAGAAGGAAGAAAATATGGGAGGAGGAGGAGGAGGAGGAGGAGGAGGAGGAGGAGGAGGAGGAGGAGGAGGAGGAGGAGGAGGAGGTGGTGGAAGAGGAGGAGGAGGAGGAGGAGGAGGAGGAGGAGGAGGAGGAGGAGGAGGAGGAGGAGGAGGTGGAAGAGGAGGAGGAGACGGAGGAAGAGGAGGAGGAGGAGGAGGAGGAGGAGGAGGAGCTGGAGGAAGGGGAGGAGGAAAGGGATGAGCAGGAAGAGGAGAATGAGCAGGAGGAAGCGAATGAGCACGAGGAAGAGGCGGAGCAGGAGGAAGAGGAGGAGCACGAGGGGAAGAGCAGGAGGAAGAGCGGGAGCAGGAGCAGAGGTGGCAGGAAATGAAAGGAAGACACGCGAAAACAGCGTGGAGGAAAAGTAAGTACAGAGAGAGAAAGGGAAAGAAAGTAAAAGTTAGGAAAGCGGCAATGGAAGGAGAATGAAGACTGAGAACGGAAGAGAAAGAATGAGAAAGAAAGAAGACGGGAAAGGAATTGGACGAGAAAGTGGTCAATGCAATGCCAGGAAGGAGAAAGTGATATCAGGAAAGGAGAAATAGAGAGACGTAATGGATTAAGGGAAAGGCTGCAAGGAAAAGAAGGCTGAGAGAAACGAGAGAAGGGAACGAGAAAAGAATAAAGAAAAAAAGTGTAGCGGAGGAAGCAACAGGAGAAGAACAGGGGAGAGTAGCGTGTTTCCGGTTACAGGAAGACGTGTGCGATTACAGATCTGCCGCAACAGTCATTCTCTCTTCCAGCCCAACATTTCCACTGAATCACATCTGCTTTTCATTTCATACGGGCAAAAACGGGACCAGTTTTCAGCCGCGCAAGGTTGAAAGCACCAGTACGTGACAATTTGTGACGCCAGCAAATCGATAACTGCTTTATCGGTTCGCGTGGAAATTCACACAAATGGCTGGAGCCCAGTGCATAAAAACTGCTTGGAGAGGGTTTCGCAATGCCACGCTCCTTCTACCTCCTCATTTGTCCCATCTGGCGTGTAAACTCGAGTTGTCCTAATCCCCCTTGTCGCAATGGCCGACTCACCCCGCTCCCTCCACTGGAAGGCTCAGACTGCAATGTAGTTGTGCGGGAGGAAATGCTATGAAGAAGCCACATGTATAGTTGTCCATGACGTCATTTCCTGTCTGTCCCACAGCCGAGATCAAAATAAGATCTGCCTTCCTCCTCTCAAAGTTGCCTGCCCCTTTGGAAAGTCACAAGATGCAGACAGAAACTTCAGATGATAAACGAATATACGGACGGACGGACAGAGAGATGGATGGATGGATGGATGGATGGATGGATGGATAGATATATAGATAGACCTTCAACACAAACGTTAAATCTGTGCTGCTCTACGGGCCTGAAACCTGGAGACGTACCAAGAGCATCGGCCACAAGCTACAAGTCTTCATCAACACCTGCCTCCGCCAGATCCTGCGTATCAGATGGCCAGAAAGAATCTCCAACAATGGACTCTGGCAACGTACCAGGCAGGAGCCGATCGTCAACGCCATCCAAAGAAGGAAATGGAAGTGGATCGGGCACATCCTGCGCAGAAACGATGCCAGCATTCCACGCCACGCCTTGGACTGGAACCCCCAGGGTAAACGGAAGCGTGGTAGACCAGCACAGACCTGGAAAAGAACCCTACATGCAGAGCTGAGGACAGTCCGGATGACCTGGGGAGAGGCGAAGGGGGCAGCCCAAGACAGACAGAGGTGGAGACTTGCAGTGAAGGCCCTATGCTCCGACCGGAGCGAAGAGGACTAAGTCAAGTAAGTCAAGTAAATGAGTGGATATCCAGCCTTCCAATATACATTGCAGTACAAGAAGGATTTGCTATACATGTACAATACAGAGACAGTGAAAATGTACAACAGCTGATAAGACTGACATCAATCGTCTTCGGCCACGTAACAAGATGTAACAAGATGTAACAAGATATAACAAGATGTAACAAGACAATGGGCAAAAGCGTAAACATACATGTGGCCCCCGGAATGGAGTCTATGCTGCGAATATCAGTCACTTCCTTCTAAATGGATAACTGAGGAACGATGCAAGATCCAAGTTTGCGGCTGTATTGGGGAATGAGTGTTTCAGAAAATAATGCCAGTGTTTACTGTGACATTGGCATAATTTGATGGAAATATTCATCGACCACCATAAGATTACGACTGCACGTTGTGCAGCTAGATGATCAAGTTTTCATAACTATAATCAATATGACAGTAAACAACTAGTTTTGAATGCTCCATGGTGCCCTACTCTGAAGAAAGCATGAAGCCAAAAAAAAAAGAAGACTAAGACAATGAAAACAAAATCGCACATAAAATAGACAGGAAAATCTGTCAGGCATCCCGCAGTGAACACCTTTATGCGATTTCTTTTAACACACCACAAGTACTTGTGGGGCCCAGCAATTGGAACAACATTCCTGAACTGCTCAGACATTCAGCGTGGCTGAGACTAGTGAATATAGTCTCAGCAACAGGTTGGTCACGTGATAGCCTAAATTCTTCCATAACATGCATACCACCGTTCTGAACAGCCACGCTGAATGCCATATCACATCGTGAGTGTATTCCTCCGCTTGTTGTGATACACTCCATACTGGCAGCCATTTTTCCGTCAGTTCATTTTCTAAACATCGATTTCCCATGAATGTAAAACTTGTATGCGGTAAAATTCGAATCACAAGAGTGTAATATTGTGAACTCTACTAATTATAAGGACTTTGAATACAACAGCAATATTTATACTTCATTGAGCGAGTAAGGCAACCAATCCCGTCTGCATAATCTTCGATACACACAGAAACCCACTGAGTGCTTTTGCTGATGAGGAATCATTAATTTAATGTATGCTTAGAAGGATAAAACTTAGAAAAACTGCTTCTGAGCTATCCGATAATATCGAACTTCGGAATCGGACGGATTCCTACAGAAGAAACTTCCATTCAATTAACGTTCAACACAGGTTAAATCACTTACTGACTCCATCAGTCGACACCGAATGATCGAAGTGTGGAGCTCGTCAAACAGTGTGAAGGCAGTTAGACCACAGGTTCCGGCCAGAAAGCATTTACTTGCGAGAGTATAACCATAGATTCACGAAACCATCCCGGACCCATAGGAATCCTTTTTGCTGCGTAGGTCCAAAGATCGCGTGTATTACCAAAGACTATTCATAACTGTATAATCTTTGGTATTACTATACACAATCGCACGTGCTCAGGGCAGTTTGCAACCTTATAGACACGTTCGCGCTAAAAGTAGTTCTCAAATGATTTCCTGAAAATCTCATAGATTAGTTTTATTAGAACACCAACTTTGTGTTTATCTATCGGGATAAATAATTGGAGTGAAATAGAATCGCCTCTTTTTACTCTCAATGGTCTTCTGATCATGTTGAATTTTGATTGGTAGAATCAATGGAATGTGGAGCCGAAGTCACGTGACCAACCTGTGTCAGAGACACTATGATCTCTGTGTTCAGAATGCTGCTCAGAAAGTCCCCCAAACTCTCTCATTTTAAGAAGGGACTTAAACCATATCTCTTTAATGGCTGACTCTTTTTTCTGTTTGCGCATTGAGCATGCCCGTAGGCGTGAAGTTTTGCGCGTTACAAGAACCCACACATACATACATACTGAGAACTCTGAAGAAAATGACGCACGGATGGCAGGGAATTCGATTCTTTAGGAAGCTGCCAACGACAGAGCTCGATACATTTTGACTGTCACGGGGCATGCTCGACTGCATCTGAATGTTCTGGTCACTAGGCTTCAAAGCCCACTCCTGTGACTCGACCAGTGGTGGGCCCGAGCAGCTTGTGGTGCCACTAGAAATATCTCCACTGGCAGAGACGCCATGACATACCGCTTTTTCAACCACACGTCTTGTGAGCCACACCCACCCACACAGATGCGAGCTCAGCAGTCTCTGCCTGATGACTTACTTCAGCTGCCTTACCCCCACCCTGTCTCTTCAGAAAGAGCTGGACTGACCTCCAGACCTGTGCAGTTCCGATCCCATTCCTACATGAAATTCTACTGCAAACAGTTCTCAAAGCCATCGCCACAAGTGGCATTACCCTACCATTTCAAATACATCTCAGAGAAAGTCAACACTGAGATAGAAGGAGAGCAAAAGAAGCGTAATTGTCTCTGTATTGTGACTCAGTCACTAACGACTGGCGACAGTTATCTTTTTCTTCTCCCTCTCTCGCTGGCGGCAGGCAGGGCGTGATAATGCGGATGTGTGAAGGCTGCGTAAGGACTTGGCCAATTTCCTTCGCCGTGGGGAATACGATCAAGCGAGAGAAAGGATAACAATATGCAAAAGTCTCCCAATGCAAATAACCCATGATTTCCATCAAAATCGTTCCGCAACCTCGCCGCCAGCCAAGGCTGTCGCTTCTCAGACTCTGTGCCGTCATGCAGGCGCCTCAGTCCTCCCTATGGCTCTACTAAAAGTTGTCTGCCCCTTCCCAAGATGCAGCAGTTGTCCTCCTTTCCTGAGTGGTGCAAAGACCTAACTACAGTGGTATGGTTCCCAGATCAGATGGTCCCATGCGAGTACGTTTTTCAACTTTTAGGGCAACTATAGTGCCATTAGAAAAGGTTTGCACTTCTTGCTTTACGTGGCAGTAAATTGGCTTGCATGACCCAGACAAACTAGATCAGATGTCAAGAAGCTATTGTTCACACATAAGGTTAAATTAAAATCCGTCGGCGCTCAAAGATATAAAATTGCAACTGATAGTACTTTTTTTACCACGCAGAACTCGGAGGCTCATTCCTCACAAGTGGAAAGAAAGCCTCAAAACAAGAATTAAAAAAATAGTAGTGTCCTCTTTAAAGAGAAAAAAGGAACAAGCGAAAGTCGCAAAACATCTGAAGTAACAGCGACACTGGTGAAGAAGGGAGGGTAGTACAACGGGTCTTGTTCGTGAGCATGTTCGTGATGGAAAATAATTGACCGCAAGTTGTAGAAGCACACATCTTTGCATTGAAGTACACTGTCAGCCGTATCGACTAGACGATTGATCTTGTGTTTGAAAGAACAAAAAAATTATTTGTGAACAGCCAAACCAGAACGAAGCCACTGTCGCTCAGCTTGTCGCTTTTTCTGCTTCAAAGCACGGAGTTTGGCAGCGATGGTGCTATACCACGGGGTGGAGCGACGCCGAGGGACCTTGCGCTGCGCTGCTGGGGCATGACTGTCAAGGACAGAGCGGAGGTGATCACACAACTGGTATGCGGATGGCGCGGGTGACGCAGCAGCTAAAGCAGCCACACCATGTTTGAACGCAGTCAAATCAATCCCACGGAGATTTCGAACGCTACGGTACACCGGCCGTCACACCGGCCGCCGCACATCCAAGTCACACAACACAGCAAAATGGTCAGAGGTCAAGGTTTGAGAGACATAACATGAACGAAACACATTGTCATCAGAACGAAACAGCACCCAGTTAATGATATGACCAGACCTGTGGGTGGGGTCTGAAACAGCTTGCTTCAGACCGAAGGTAGACAAGATGTCCACCATGCGTACTGTACTGTAGCTTTCTGGTTTATCATAATGGAAATTAAAGTCACCAACAATGACAACATTCCCTTGAAGAGTGGCTAACATATCACTAAACTGTGCATGGAACATAGCATCAGTCAACTTGTTTGCTTTGCTGGGGGGTGGCCTATACTCACAAAAGAAATGCACACAAACTGGGGTGTTCAAAGTCAGCTGGATGACCTCGAAACTGTCATGGGAAAAAGAGAAAGATGTACTGACCACAACTGGAAAATGTTCTCTAAACAGTACTGCCACACACCCCGCCCTCGTTGCACGAGGATGAGACTTGAGACAGTAACCTGCAGGAGTAAGGTCCGCGTGCTTGGATTCGTCGCCGTGAGTCTTCAGCCATGTCTCGGTCAGAAACATAATATCCACTTTCTCATCGCGGATAAACTCCACAATGTCAATGCGCTTGGACTTGTTCCCGACAGACTATGCATTAAAGACACACACAGACAGGCGGTCACAACCGACATTAGGCTACACAACTTAAAGGTGTGGTTTAATACAGCGACTCATCACAGATGTCTGGGTCTCAAACCACTTTACACCCTACCTCCTGATCACTGGGCCGCTTGATAAATCCTTCAATGGCAAGTGATGACACACGCAGTGACAGGCAGAAAAGACGCATACAATCAGATACCGGCATCAACTCCACTCCTTGGGAAGTATGCCAATCCGATGCTGGCTTACGGGTGCTTACAAGTGCTAGTCGCACTACAATGTGTCATCGCTACCCTCACAGGTAGTCGGTTTTACTCCTGGGTGAAGATAAACAATATGAGTACAGCACTTTGCTCAAGGATGCAACTCGGGGGATCGGGACCACGTAGCTTCGAACACCGTACCCACCAGCTGGAAGCGACTGCAGGTCAAGCGTGCCATGACTCAGCCACAGTTCCCCACCATAGAGCCGCTACGCTCAGCTGCCATCAGGTTAAAAAGCTCAAATCTGATGTTTTCTGACAACGCAGCATTCGCCTACACACTTCTCTTTTGGTGTTAGGCCTCACAGTTCACAGCTGACATGACGCTCTACAAATAGCAGCTGACGTTTATAATTGAAAAGCTCAAAACTGGTTTCTGGTCATATAGTTTACGGCTTATACTTCTTTTAAAAAAATTCTTTATTCAGCACACTATCTTACAACACAAGTCACGAAGAAAGTAGCGCCGAGTGAAGAGGAAAAAAGCACCCACAAAACCCCCCTGAAAACCCCCCATCTCACCACACCCCCTTCATCTTGACCCTCCCCCACCCCACTGCCCCATCTCCCATCAACCCCACTCCACCCCACCCCACACGCATGCACACAAGAAAAAGACATCTGCAGAACTCCACAATAAATTTGCATATATGAACCAATGTCACAGTTTCCATTTTACACAAGCATAATGACACCAGCATTTATAAATTCATTCCATTTATCATTGAACATTTCAATATTTTCTCTCTTCTTTGCAGCAATATACTCAAACTTAATTATACTGGACAGATAAAAAGTGAAATCAACAAAGTCTGGAAGCAAATCATTCAAGCTCTGATGATAAATATGCTTTTTTGTGAGTAAAATGATATGCTTGATATTTGCATTTCATTTAATTTTCCAAAAAGTACCTCAAGTTCTGTAAAAGTTACTTTTCTATATCAGTTTTCTTTGATGGCATCACTCAATTTTGCCCACAGGGATCTGCTGTATTCGCATCCATAAAAGAGATGTTCTATTGTTTCAACTTCTGTCTGACCAAAAATGCATAATTTACTCGTTCACGGCTTATACTTGGCTTTAAAGTTCACAGCCGAGATGTGACTTCATAGTTCACAGCATGCATGTAGCTAAACAGTTCACAACTGATATTTAGGAATCGAACTCAACAGCTGCTATATGGCTACGAAGGTCACAGCTCATAATGTGGATGCAAAGTTTGTAAATGACATCCATTTTCAAGGTTATGAAAACCCTTGCAGCGTGCTTTGAGATGAGAAACGGTTGCACGGGTCAAAGTTCTCGTCTGACGAAGTATTTCTCCATTGCCCACACCACATCCACTGCAATGCGTAGGCAATTGCAAATAAACCAGACAAGCAAGCATAGCGATGGGAATAAGAGACTGGGGTTGCCGCATGCGTGGCAGTAAAGGGGGAGTGGAGTAGGGGTGAGAATGCAGCAGGGAAGGAGAATAGATGACGAACGCCGAGGTTGGAAGGGATGCACACAGAGGAATGAGAGGAACTATGTATGGGCTGCGAGGATGTCCATGTTGACAATGGCCTTCTCTGACAGGGAGATGAATGAGGTGCCATGGAGGCCAGCAAGCAGCTTCTGTGAGCTCTCTCTGAAGAAGAGTCCACAAGCAAGATGGCAGATAAGGGCCAGAAGGACACCCTGCTGTTTTGCCCTACAACTGCAATGCACGCCATGGCCCTTACAGCGGGGTTGCACTTGAAGTGGCTGTCAGCGAGGGCGAACTGAGGCGCTCGAGCCGCTGCTGTTTTAATGAGAATGGCTGTGCTGCCTGGGTGAAACCTTCTACACTTCTCTACATCCTCCACATATACCTGGAAGTGCTGCTTCTGCTACTGGTGGTGGTGGTGATGGCTGTGGCAATGGTAAATGATGATAGTAGTGATGGTGGTGAATAAATATGGTAATTAAAAACTTTTCTAAACTATTCACTCAAGTTTTAAAAAAGTATTCCTCACGGCGGAGCTTTAGAGGACTTTCTTAGCGTCTTCGTCAGCGTTGTACTTATTGTCTGTCTGAATTTGTATTCATTCGTTTGTTAGACGAAATTATGATGGTGGTTGTAGTGGTGGACTGTGGTGGTGGTGAGGATTGGTGGTAATGGCAGTGGTAGTGATGAACTAGGGTGGTGATAATATGAGTGGCAGTCAAGTTGGCCAACAGTGGCCTGCTAACATATAACTATCTCCAATGTTTTGAATTCCACAGGCCTCGGTGTGCCCCTATCGGGACCAAAAAACATGAAAACACCTGGTGAGTTTACATGGTACTTGAAGTTCCAATGGTGGGAGTAGTAGACATGCCTAGGAACTCCACAGCCGTAGCTCTCGGCGTATGAAGGGAGCACCTAGCGGCGCTGCCATATGCAAATTTCCATCTCTTCATCGCCACAGAAACAGCATTTGGTTCATCCCATGACAACGGTGCAGCAATCAGAGCAGAGTGCCATCTCTATCCCAGAGAAAGTATCAACATTTCCCATGCGAATCTTTGACATTTGAACACATTTGACCTTTTCATTTGGTCTCATCGTCGTCATGCGGACTTGAAAACGCACCACACTTTCCAGACAGTGCTTCACGACAGACCTTGCATTACAGGTTTTTCCTGTCCTGTGAATTCCTTGGGGGCAAATGGAAAATTGAATTGTGCGAAATTATCCTAAATTCCAGAAAGCGAATCAATGTTGACCATAGGGTTGAGGAAATGTTCAAAACATCTTTGCATTGAAAACATGAACGACAATATGTCGGAGACGTAACACACAAGTTCACGAATGTTAACAAAAGTGTCTGTGGGTAATGTTGAGCTATTGATTGAGTAATTTGTGATAACTCCTTGCTGCGTATGTTTTCGAGGCTATCTCGTGAGAATCAATGTAATCGCTCCACTCAGAGCTAACTTCCGCGTCAGCAGAGTGCAAATGGCTTCCACATCCATCAATTGCGGATATACACTTTTTTGCACATCTGTCTCCTCCTCCTCCTCGCGGCATCACCACCATCGCGACCACCACCACTGTGTGACCATCTCCTCAGCCAGCAAGGCACCACAATGTGCTCGGCAACGGCGGCAACGGCGGCAAACAAGACATCGTCATCCTCTATGAAAGAAATTCCTCAGGTTTCTTGACTTTTGTTACGGACACTCGTGGATGGGGGTGACTTCCGTGTGATGCAAGTAGGGAAGGCTTGTTGAGGCTTGGAAGAGATGCCAACAGCCATCCCAGAAAAGCAAAGACGGACTGAGTGGCAGGTGTGTAAAAGGGTGGTGGAGCTCATTTCGATGGAGTATGGGGCTAAGTCCTGGCAGGCCGAGTGCTGTGAATTGTCGCGTGGCATGGCGCAGGCTGGAGCTATAGAGAGGCTCCGCTCCCCTCTACTCCATTAGCAGGACAAACTCGGCTCCTTCGTACATGGTACATGTTTTATTCAGTCCACAAAAGCTTGGAAACCAATGGAGTCTGCCAGACTCACACGTCTGATCCGCCCGACTCTCCTTCGGGTCTGCCGCTATCCCAGCATATCTAGTCTCTCTATAGAGGATATACAAGCACGTGTCAAGCTAAAGCCAGACGAGTTTGCTTCCGCAATTCCCACACTCATCGTCAGTCATCCCCAATATTCCTGGAGTGGACAGCTAACAGCAACAAAAGTGGAGAAAGAATGACAGCAGAGAAAGAATGACAGCAGAGCAAGCCCAGGGCGAGGCAGGGATTCCAGCCGCTGACAGACAGCTTGCAGGATATACACATGTCACCGTGCCCGGAAGGAGGGAGGGGAGAGGAGGAGAGAGAGAGAGAGAGAGAGAGAGAGAGGGAGAGAGAGAGAGAGAGAGA
>JAWQFJ010022992.1:10000-24633 GCA_034096865.1 Theodoxus fluviatilis | reverse complement strand
GTTATCTCATCATTGTGGAAGTTTTTGTAATGCCTCCTGCACAGTGAAAGGCAGCTTTCATTCGTCCTGGAGATTCTCGCTTCTATTCAGCTTCCAGGAAGTCCATCTTCCAGTTACGGACAAGCTTGATCCACTCCTGCATGGCCCCGAGTACATCACCAACGTCTTCGTTATCCTGGAACCTTCCAAGCCAAGCTCACCTAAAGTGAACTACTTCGTTCTTTTGGACACGTCAATGTGTCGGGAAGGGTAACTACATGTAATCACTAAACAGGAACGAATAATACTATCCTACTCGCGCAATAGGTAAAAAGCATAGATTTCATGTACGAATCGATAATTGCATCGCGCATTTTAGTAGAATGCTATTCATGTCTACTTTCTGGAAGCGTCCTAAAAAATATTTTCTGGATGTACCCTAGAGATCGACAACGTACTCCGGATGAATATGTCACCGTACACTCGTATATAAACTGGCTGTCTTGTCGTGAAGACAGCTCTCCAACTGCACGGCTTGCTTCCTGAAGTTTTCCTCGTGCGAAAGTAAAGGTAAATGTGGGGTTGTATACAGCGACTTAGCACCCATGTAGGGGACTAAAACTGCTTTCTATTTATCCCCTGATCATTGGCTGTATGATTCATCCCTCACTGGCACCTGACATCAAACACTGTGGCAGGAAGATAAAAACGCACACAGTCAGGTAATAGTGCCAACTCCACTCCCTGGGGAGCATTCAAAAATGATGATGATGATGATGATGATGATGATGATGATGATGATGATGATGATGATGATGATGATGCTGATGCTGATGCTGATCTTAATTTCTGTTCTTTTATAATATATGTCAAAGTAACAAAGTTTTGTTCCTTATGTACAATTTATTTTCATAAGACACTTTTAATAGACGCTGTGATTTCTTCCTAGCGTAGATTGAGTCATGACGTGTTTGGTGGCTTGCCTATCTTGTCTGGGCGCCCAGACGGCCAGAGCCTCAGACCTAATGCATTCCATTTCACTCTCTGCCAAGCTCGGGCAGGAATCAAGAACTAAGGCTGCCTTTGTCCGCCGTTGTCCCTAACTCTGTCTGTCCTCGCAAGATAGTGGTAGGGAGAGGGATGGGGGTGGGGTGGGGGGGGGGTGGGGGGTGGAGGGAGGCAAACAGAGTATTCGGCTTTCTGGGGCAACACCAGATTATCAGGACTGACTTGGAGATGTCTGAGTTTTCCCAACGTCCGAGATGTCATTATGCCGAGTGATCACACATTTCGACTGGGCGTTACTGCTGTGCAGTGTTTGTCCATTAGCGCGTCTGAAACTCAGTTATCCCTTCACTCGCCGAATTGTGTAATTCTTGGCTAGGCTTCATTCACACTAACGAGAAAACAGATTCTAAAGTAATAGTAATCACGCTGAGAGCCGCCGAGTTCAGTCGTATTCCTCGCTACTCTGAACCGTTCCAGATCTTGCCTTATGGTTGATGAAGGCCTCTCCAGCAACAAATGCTGTAAGGCATGAGGTTCAACAGCCTAAACAAAAGAAATGTCTACTGTGAATGTACACATGTTGTGTTCTTTTCAACTCATTGATGACCGTAACGACGAGGACGACAAAGATGAGGTTGACGGAAACGACGACGACGACGACGACAATGATGATGATGGTAATTTTATTATGTCCTTTATAAGGTAATGATTTGGGGGAATTTCACCCCCGGTCGCCGCTGTGCAGCGCCAGTGACCAGTTTTACTCCTCGGTAGGAGAGGCAATGTGGGTGAAGCACCTTGCCCAAGGATGCAACTCTAGGATCTGTGTGGCTTGAAACACCGCACCCGTCAGCGGCAAGCGACTGCAGGTGAAACGCTCTATCCGATACGCCGCAGACCACGATGAGGATGGTGGAGGTAAAGTTGATGGCGGCATTGGAAAACACCAAGTGCTTTTGACCGTACGAAGGGTTGCATTTAGGGTGCTTTGCTTCTCTTTGCGACCAAAGCTGGTACAGCACGGGAAAAAAGAGAGCGAAAACCAATGTCGATAACAACTTTATAGTTTTTTTCAGTTGTGTACATGTGCATCGTCTGATTTTATAAAGTGCTATCGATTTTTAAGCTGGAAAATGTGGTATACTGACGACACGGAAACATTTCTCATAGAGTTTTCATTCAAGATAATCACCGAATCATTGGACTTCATCTTTGATGTCAGAGGGGAAAGACTGAAATCAACCAATGGTTGTATTTACATTTCCGAACAAAGATGACAGGACCTATGAGTTTCAAACAAACAACAAAAACCCCGACGAGATGAAGTTTCTTGGTGCTGTCACACCAATCTGTACGCAATGTAACCATACTTGGGTTGAAACTGTGCAGTAAAGGGTTATGCATCTACTTGCATAGATATGACTCTCAACATAATATTGAGTCGGCAACCAACTGAAGTGATTTTGAACCAGTGGCAGGAGCATGTATGAGGCGTTTGCAAATGCTGCCTGTCCAGCAAGTATGTCTACAACAGCACAAAGAAAGCTACGCTATACTTTAAAACTTGCTAGACAAAGTTTCAAGTACAACCTATCCTATCGAATGTGGAAAGAAAAGAGTGTGAGAGTAACGTGTTTTTATCTGTCCATATCTCTTTCAAATCTGACTGTTGATTTTTCGCGTCTTGTTCAGTATGAACATTGACATATAAGAGGCATATAACAAGTATTATTAATCTACACTGTCTGAATGGGACGGAATTTTACGTTCCACTTATTTACAAAGACACGTGACGAAAAAGTGGTTACCAGTGCAACATTTAGAGCATGTGATCACCGCCGTTTCGAGTTAGATTCCTGTTTTCGACGATACTGATTTTCAACACCGATAGCGGACAAGTATTTGGTAATTTTGAGAGAACGCAGAAGAAGATGGAAAAAGAAACCGTTATACCAGGGAGACAATGCATGATAAAGCATCGTAACCTCGCAGTATCGATAAAAGTCGTCGATGATTCATTGCATTAATGAGATAAATCGCACAGTGACGAAACACAATATGCAAATGTGGACATCAACATCACCTACAGATAGTCACATATCCAACAAAGCGCTTTCGTTGTTTGCATATGGATACCGTAATGATCATAATTTGCGAAGCATCGCCCAAAGTAAGATCACCAAGTCAGTCGATTTATGCAACTAATAATACTCATATCGATATTATGAGAAGGAATAAGGAAACGGCAAGAACATTCGAATAATGATCAAATCCACCACCAAGAAGCAGAAAACTTTTATTTCTCTAACTGTTCTCTAGTAATACCGTATTTGATTTTTGTCGAATAAGCGCGCACTTTCTAAAAGACACGCACCCTGTTCCCAGCCTTCCACCCACTCAAAGAAAAAAGAAGAACAGAATCATTTATCAGCCTATCTTGTAGTCTACACATCATCTTGTGGTCATATCAAAGTCAATAGAATCACCGCCACGGTTGCATCTTTCATCGTCCGTAAATGCAAGGTCCTCACTCAACACAATCCTAGTTGCCAGGGCTGTCACAAATGGTAGATATACATACGTGAAGAACAGTCATCGCTAACCTCTCAATTATCTATGTCCCTCGGTCTGAAGCAGCCAATTAACACAATCCTACTTCCCAGTGGCCTGTTTTGTCACAGTCGATCGAAATGCCATCGTTGCAGCTGTCTGCCTCTGAGGGTGAGAGACCATCACTCAGCACAATCCCAGAGGCCTGCTGAATTGTGGCACGTACAATACCTGGCAAGGTGGTCTTCGGCGAACGACTGTTCTCGGCTTGCCATGCTGAAGATCACTACGGCAACAGTGCCGCGCATAGCACGTGATACAGAATAATGTCGTTGGCTGTTCAAGAAACGTGCCGTGCAATTGATCACTGGACAGTACAATACGACAGCAGGAAAATTCAAACTGGAGGTTCAAATGTCATGCATTGATACATGGAAAGCTCCCTGGACTGGCGACTGAAACTAGTTGTGATGTTTTGCTGGACAAGGCTTGCTTCTCTCGCAATGTGACTGCACATTGACGCTTACTGCAATGAGGTGATACAATACTCGAATAAGACACACAGACCTTGGAATTTTCACGCGCGCTGCGCGTCTGTAAGAGAGCATAATATGGTATATAACTTCAAATGAAAAGAAAAGACTTTGCATCAGGCCACAGCAACACAAACCTGACTCTGACATATCAGAATCTGACATGGGGAAATCCTATCCGAAAGTTGAGGCGGCAACTCGTGTGGCCGTTCCAACTCGACACAGATTCACTGCAGCCGATGACCTGGTGGAGGTGTTGCCTCTCTCTCCTCTCTCTGTCTCCATCGGGCCCTGACACAGTTTGTAAGGAATTCTGCGACAAGGACCATTGCTGCAGTTGCGGCCCCTGCCAGCAGGACGTAGAGGGCGCTCTGTACATCCACCAACGTGAGAGATCGCTCTCCAGTGGTGGAGGAGGAAAAGGTACAATTCGGGTTCTCGAATTGCTTGCTCCATCTTTTACTCATCTCTCTCCACAGTCCGCTCTCTCGCAGCGCCTCTATTCTGGAGAGAGAAAAAACAACAACAAACTTTTACTCATCTCTCTCCACAGTCCGCTCTCTCGCAGCGCCTCTATTCTGGAGAGAGAGAAAACAACAACAAACTTTTACTCATCTCTCTCCACAGTCCGCTCTCTCGCAGCGCCTCTATTCTGGAGAGAGAAAAAACAATAACAAACTTTTACTCATCTCTCTCCACAGTCCGCTCTCTCGCAGCGCCTCTATTCTGGAGAGAGAGAAAACAACAACAAACTTTTACTCATCTCTCTCCACAGTCCGCTCTCTCGCAGCGCCTCTATTCTGGAGAGAGAGAAAACAACAACAAACTTTTACTCATCTCTCTCCACAGTCCGCTCTCTCGCAGCGCCTCTATTCTGGAGAGAGAGAAAACAACAACAAACTTTTACTCATCTCTCTCCACAGTCCGCTCTCTCGCAGCGCCTCTATTCTGGAGAGAGAGAAAACAACAACAAACTTTTACTCATCTCTCTCCACAGTCCGCTCTCTCGCAGCGCCTCTATTCTGGAGAGAGAGAAAACAACAACAAACTTTTACTCATCTCTCTCCACAGTCCGCTCTCTCGCAGCGCCTCTATTCTGGAGAGAGAGAAAACAACAACAAACTTTTACTCATCTCTCTCCACAGTCCGCTCTCTCGCAGCGCCTCTATTCTGGAGAGAGAGAAAACAACAACAAACTTTTACTCATCTCTCTCCACAGTCCGCTCTCTCGCAGCGCCTCTATTCTGGAGAGAGAAAAAACAACAACAAACTTTTACTCATCTCTCTCCACAGTCCGCTCTCTCGCAGCGCCTCTATTCTGGAGAGAGAAAAAACAACAACAAACTTTTTACTTTGAAGCTGAAAGATTATGAGATGCGTTCATTAAGTTACCTTTGATGTGATTGACTGTTATTGTATATTGTAAGGGTTGTGTATGCATGCGCCTTGAGCATGTCTTAACTCATGGTAAGACGCTATGTAAATCCACACATTATTTTTTAAAATTATTATTATTATTATTATTATTATTATTATTATTATTATTATTATTATTATTATTATTATTATTATTATTATTATCTTTCATTGAAAACAGTTGATAATTACAGTGCAATAAAACTTCTCAG
This sequence comes from Theodoxus fluviatilis, assembly GCA_034096865.1. Taxonomy (NCBI): domain Eukaryota; kingdom Metazoa; phylum Mollusca; class Gastropoda; order Cycloneritida; family Neritidae; genus Theodoxus; species Theodoxus fluviatilis. Next base: position 18,935 of record JAWQFJ010022992.1, on the reverse strand, counting down.
GACCGTGAAGTTCCTCAAGGTAACATACAAGTTCAGAATTGTAGCAGTCGGCTTGACCCTCCGTCCGTCCGCCTACCCATCCCGCCGTCTAGCTATCTGTTCGTCCGTCATGTCGTCTGTCTCATTATCGGTCGGTTAATCCAACCGTTCGTCTGTCCATACATCCATTCGCCCGTCCATGTCGGTCTGTATGTAAGTCTGTGTGTGTGTGTGTGTGTGTGTGTGTGTATGTGTGTGTGTGTGTGTGTGTGTGTGTGTGTGTGTGTGTATTCTTCTTCTATTTCTTTCTATGTGTGTGCGTGTTTGTGTGAGTGTGTGTGTGTGTGTGTGTGTGTGTGTGTGTGTGTGTGTCCGTGCGTGTTTGCATGCGTGCGCGCGCATGTTTGTGAGTGTGTGTGCGTGTATGTTGCCTGCCTGCCTGCCTGCCCGCCCGCCTGTCTGCGTGTCATTCTGTGTGTATGTCCGTGTGTCTGTGTGTCTGTGTGTCTGTGTGTCTGTGTGTGTGTGTGTGTGTGTGTCTGTCTGTCTGTCTGTCTGTCTGTCTGTCTATCTGTGTGTCTGTTTGTCTGTGTGTCTGTGCGTCTGTGTGTCTGTGTGTGTGTGTGTGTGTCTGTCTGTCTGCCTGTCTCTCTGTCTGTCTGTGTGTGTTTGTCTGTCTCTCTGTCTGCGTGTCTGTTTGTCTGTCTGACTGTGTGTCTGTGTGTCTGTCTGTCTGCCTGCCTGCCTGTCTGTTTGTGTGTGTTTGTTTCTTGATATTGTGCCTGCCTACATGCGTGCGTGCGTGCGTGCGTGCGCGTGTTTGTCTTTCCTAGATCTAACGTTCAGTCAGTCATATATGTTATCAGCAATGCATGACGTCAGCGTAATGCTGAACAGTTCTTGTAGGCAATGACTGGACTTAAGAAAATACCTTCATGTAACAATAGAAGACAGTAAAAAATAAGTTTATCCCTCCAGGTTTACTGGAGGTCCTACAGACTTTATCTCTCTCTCTCTGTGTGTGTGTGTGTGTGTGTGTGTGTGTGTGTGTGTGTGTGTGTGTGTGTGTGTGTGTGTGTGTGTGTGTGTGTGTGTGTGTGTGTGTGTGTCTGTCCCGACTCAACGGCTGATTTCTCAAAAACTACTGGACGGATTTCCTTGACATTTTGCACACTAACTGGAAGTTAGGTCCGATTGAATGTATCAAATGTTCAGAATCGAGGCTTGAAGAGAAAGTGGTTTTTAAGGTCGTACACTCTACATCGCCTCCCCAAATACTCCATTCATGGAATGGCGAAATTGCGAAATGTGTGACGTCATCAACAACGTGACGTCATTTGCGAGTAGAGTTTTGAGGATAATGAATTTCGAGAACATTGGTGAAAGGATAAAGAAGGATTTTTTACGATGCAAGTAGTCAATTGATGGAATGGCGACCCACTCCACAGCCACGCCCCTTTTCTCGCTGTATCTCGCGTGGTTACAGTTGCAGGCGCCAAAATGGCTTCCGAATGAACGCAGACTAACTGGTTGCATTGTATTCCAAACAGCATTTGTGTCTCATTTTTGCCAGACAGTGAGAAGATTTCTCAGACTGTGATAGACAGGGGTATGAATAAATACTACTCATTGCCCTCCAGGTTCGCAGGGCAAATCTTTTTGTTCTTAGTTTCCAACGACCTGCTCAGTCCACATAAGGTCAGTTTATTATTGCTTGTATTATAAAGCAGAGAACATCTTTTCAATGTTGCACTAGTCTTGTCGTGTTGGTGCCTAAGTTGGTGATTTTGAGTGCACACTGTTAGTTCATTTCGATTTGTCTCCGCCATATGCTTTGCGCTGTTTCCCGCTCTTTGGGTTTAATGTACTTGGGTGGCGTAGTCAGTAGTGGATAGCACTTTCGGTAATTTTCACGCTACCAGCGGAGATTGTGTCAAATAAATGCAAACTGCTTATTAATTTCAAATTATTTTTATGTATGGAAATACTTTGAAAGCAAGTATTTAGTTCCCCTTTTTGTTTGCTGTATTTTCAGTTTTTCACCACTACAGCACTATGACATGTATGCAAGATGACGATAGCGTCCATGCCGTTCTGCAAATAAATTATCTGACCCAGATTATTGGTGCGACGAGCTTGTATGATGTCAGGGGCGGGTCTGGGGGGGGGGGGGTGCAATGGGTGCAATTGCACCCCACCCACCCCCAGCGGGACAAAAAAAAAAAAGAGATATGTTGATAATGTAGTAATGTAAATGTAATTGCACCCCCCCCCCCCCAAGCAAAAAGACAAACAAAATGAGAGAGAGACTCAGGGAAAGAGATGTTGATAAATATTGGAATGTAAATATAATTGCACCCCCCCCCCTCCTCGGCTTAAAAAAAGAAGAAGAGAGAAGCTGATAAATATAGTAATGTAAATGTAATTGCACCCCCCCCCCTTCCCTCGGCAGAACAAAAAAGAGAAAGAGATGCTGATAAATATAGTAATGTAAATGTAATTCCACCCCCAGCCAAAAAACTAACTAAATAAATTAAAGAAATAAAATACATAAACAATGATAATACATAAATAAAAAAATGGAAAGAGAAATATGTTGATAAATATAGTATGTAATTGCACACCCCACCCCACCCACCCCCCAGCCAAAATAAAAAGGGGTGGGTGGGTGCAGAGAGAGAGATGCTGATAAATATAGGAATGCACTAGTAAAATTAAATGTAATTGCACCCACCCACCCACCCCCCATATAAAGATTATTAAATTCGAGGTATGATCTTGTTGCAAAGACTTTTTCCTCATGTTGTTTTTGTGAATTGTGATTCTTTATTATTAACATCGAACTTATTTAGCACTGTACATTTTCGAGCATGTGCTTCCCAAGAGAGAGACAGTTGGTCCTATCTCCACCCCCCACCACATCAGTGGCAAAATGTATCGCCTGAAAATAGCACTTTACACGCTCAGATTGCACCAGATTGCACCATTTTGCTTCCTTTTTTAAAACAATTCCGGGGGGGCATGCCCCCGGACCCCCCTAGCATGCTCGGCGCTTCGCGCCGTCGGTTCGGCGCTTCGCGCCTTCGCTGATAAGATACAAAACAAAACAAAAAAGAACTTTGCACCCCCCCCCCTTTCAAAACCCAGATCCGCCCTTGGATGTGCTCGGTGACACTCTCTGTATTCTCATCCCGTATATATGTTTAGAACAAAGGCAGAACACATACTGTAAACACGGCAATAGTCTGGCATAGTTGTGCGGTGAAAGAGAGATAACGAGTGTCGTGGAATCGAAATTCATGACAGTGTAATTTTTGTTAATATTCACAAATTCCCATTGATACAAGTATCTCGAAATAAATCTTTCGCACACTGCGCAGTTCGCATAGCAGCCATAATTAAGTAAAGAGAAAAAACCACCACCACACAGAGAGAAAAAAAGGACATACAACTGAATGATGCAGCCGTCATAAGAAACGGTGACAGATATGAGATCTGGAATGGAAGACGGGGGTAATTGTGGGAAAAAAGAGGGGGGGGGGTGGCTAGTGTGAGGGAGGGCGAAATGCGTTTTTCCCGTTTTGTGTGAGTGAGTGTGTGTGTGTGTGTGTGTGTGTGTGTGTGTGTGTGTGCGCGCGCGTGCGTGCTGAGGGGGTCGGGGGTGGCGATGGGTAGGGTGGGGAATGGGGTGGGGGAAGCAGATGCAAAAGCAGAAGACTTCCATCTGTTCAAGACTTGATGTCAAGCTTTGGATATACTCCTGTGACCCTGTACACAAAGCCGTGTGTGACTTACTTCAAAAGCTACAGTGGCACTACAGACATCCTGTTATCCCTCCAGGTTTACTGAAGGTCCTACAGACTTTATTGTATTTTTTAATGCCAAAACCTGGAGGTTCAGCGCCAGCGGTTTTTATATTACAACACGCTGAATGCAGTAGCGTGTGCCACATGGTACGTTCATTTGTGGACAGGCCACCTGCGCATTGGAACAATTCTGCATATGCTGGTTTAGGTAATTCCGTGTCAGAATTACTTACTTTGTATTATTATTTGTGTCTCCCACCCCCATCCCCATTACGGCTTGACCTATCTAATGATAATGAAAAAGCAGACAATAATACTTGTGAATTGTTCGACGTCATTTTATCCAAGACTAACCACAACATTGAATTTGACCGGTTTCCATGAGCAAACAAGACAGAGATCTAATTGCTTCTGCAGCAGCGTCGCCCTCAGCGCATTATTCGTTTAGGACACAACACAATTAGGGAATACCTTCACAGAGAACGAGGACGTTCACACGTCAACAGACCTCAGACTTACTTGCCGGACAACATCGGCTCGTACGCAGAGTTCTTCTGGAGCATGATGGCAAGAGGACCAGCCGCTGACCCCTTGCTATCAAAGGCCAACTCGCAGTGGCGATACACAAAGTCTTCAGCCATGGATGTTGCCTCCAACAGGATGTAGTCTTCGTGGAGAACTTTCCAGACGTGGACAGTGTCGTCTGGACTCAGGACGTCTGGGTCTTCCCGTGCGAACTTCTCAATGCCCTGCCATAGCTTCTTGTAGAGAGGCACGTTGGATTCCTGGAAAGGCAACGAGTGTAGCAGAGACAACTGGTAATGTCACTTCATTGTGTTCATCAACCTCTACTCTCAGGAAATACAACGTGATGATAAGTGATAGTGAGCATAAAAACGTATTGACATCCGGTTGTTTTTGAAACACGACTTTTGAAATCTCTCTCTCTCTCTGTCTCTCTCTCTCTCTCTCTGTCTGCCTGCCTATCTGTCTGTCTGTCTGTCTGTCTGTCTGTCTGTCTGTGTGTCTGTCTGTCTGTCTGTCTGTCAGTCTGAGTATCTGTCTGTGTGTCTGTCTGTGTGTCTGTCTGTATGTCTGTCTGTCTTCTGTGTCTGTCTGTCTGTGTGTCTGTCTGTCTGTCTGTGTGTGTGTCTGTTTGTGTGTCTGTCTGTGTGTGCGTGTGTGTGTGTGTTTGTCTGTCTGTCTGTCCGTCCGTCCGTCTGTCTGTGTGTTTGTTTGTCTCTTTTCTCTCTCTCTCTCTCTCTTTCTCCCTCCCTCCCTCCCTCCTGGTGTCTGTCTGTCTGTGTGTCTGTCTGTCTGTGTGTCTGTCAGTCTGTGTGTATGTCTGTCTGTCTGTCTGTCTCTCCTTTCTCTCTCAATCTCTCTTTTCTCTCTCTCTCTCACTCTCTCCCCTTTCTCATTCTCTTTCTCTCTTTTTTTTTATCTCTCTCTCCTCTCTCTCTCTCTCCATTTCTCTATCTCATTCTCTTCATCTCTCTCTCTCTCACTCTCTCTGTTTCTCTCTGCCTGTCTGCCTGCCTGCCCGGCCGTCCTCTCTCTCTCTCTCTCTCTCTCTCTCTCTCTCTCTCTCTTTCTCTGTGCGTGCATGTGTGTGTGTGTGTGTGAGTATGTTTCTCACACCCCTTTCTATGTATTTCTCCCTCGTCATTCATTCTACTGGATTCCAAAGTAAACTTATCTACCGAAGTGTTCAATGGCTGTTAACAATGTTTTGAGACAGTTGTCGTACTTTGAGATTGAGGTGCACGGCTCCTGAGCCGACAGTTCCCCATTTGTACTGAGTCTGGGAGACGAGGTCCTCCAGAGAAGAGATGGGGAAGTCATTCCGAGACACCGCCAGAAAGGCCACCAGGTTTCCTGTGTACGTGGCCGCAATTACCACACAGAACAGCCACCAGCAGGACACCAGCACCCTTCCACTGCACGACCGTGTATCGTGCTTATCTTCACCTGTGGATAGGAAGGAGTGAAATTATACATCATTTCTTGTCCTAGAAGTTTGTTATATTTTGCGCAAATGTTTATAAGTGATGCATATCATATCTGAATTCTGAAATATAAACTTACCTACTTCCTAGGCATTGGTCTATCCAAGGAAGGAGAAACTACTTGTAGCTCTATATTTGATAGTATGAACTGTAACAGTAATTTTGTTTTCAAGAGTTGAGAAATCAACACTTTACTACAGGGAGAGTGAGATGTTTTCATTACTGGAGACCTCGTGGTTACATTAATAGTGTGTCCTAGATCACTCATATAATTGTGTTCTATTTTGGTTACTATTGAAACAATGGTTAAAACACAAATGTTGTACGAATGTCACAATTTACATAAATTCAACAGAGCCAGCACGCTTTTACAGTAAAGAACAAATGTACGTGGTGGAGACTTTAAGCGCGCTCTTGTCATCCAGTGTGATTCTGGAGGCCAGCGGTCATCAGTGAGAGACTTGACCCTTCCTTTGGGCCACGCAACCACGCAATATGTTTACAAAGGGCAACTATGAAATGACATTATGCAAAGTAGCACATTAAGGATAAAAAGTTTGACACATGCTTCACATCTTAATACACACGTAAAGAGAAATAATTCCGAGACAGTATCACAAGAACAAAAGAAAAAAGAAATAATGAAACTAGAAAAAAACACAAATTGTCACGTGATCCATTATCATCTGCATAACGTGGAGACAGAATGTAGTGACATGGATATGGCCACCCACCATTGAGAAACAGCGCCCAAAAGGTAAACTGCAGTCTTCGCAGGAAATGCTTAAGCTTTGACTTCCATCCATGCTGACCAGATAGGTCATCCAGGGGCGATTGTCTGGTGACCTTTGACTTCTCTGGAGAATAAACCTCTCCGGTGTTGGAGGTGAAATCCATGGCTGTCATAAACATGGCGGTCAGCAAGGTTGCCAAGAAGATGATGGCAAAGACCTCCAGTCTGCAAAGCAACAAGGATACAGGGCACCTGTGCAAAAAATGACTGAGGATGTTAGGTTGAAAACTGCAGATTCCGGAGACAGAGTTGTTTCTATAAACTGACACTCAAATTCTTCACGGCAGTACGAGTCCTCAACATGTTTCATGAGAAGAAATAAAGCATGGAGTTTGTCCAGCAAGGCTGTAGCTCCTGTCATTTTAAACTTTGGACGACAAAATTGTCAAACCCATCCATTATTTTAATATGACAAAATGTATTTAAATTAAAATACTCAAAGAAAGAAACGTATGTATGACCAATCTTATAGTCTGACGGAAGGAGAATGTTGCAACATCATATTTTCATCCCCTTTAGTTTTGAGCAGAACGGAGTGTGTGGATGGGTGCAAATGCCCATGTTTCTGCCATTCATTTAAGTTGGGATTGTTACCCTACATTGTTTTAAGATGACAGCTTACGTTGCATCATTCGCAAACTGCTAGAAACTGTGATAACGAGGTTTACCGGAAAGGTTTGAGATAGGTCAAGAAGCCGTAGGAACGTGGGGCTGTCTTGCGGTACAAGAAAGTGGTCTTGTGGAATGAAAGCGCGGCGGAGAAGTCCACCACCTGTGCACGAGTCAGCGTGTGCTCAAATGGATTCAGCACCGCATCTATTTCCTGCAAGCAAGCACAACAGATTTCCGGTTTCTGTGAAATTACTTTGTGTCACTTCACAAACTTTAGTTTTCTCTGCACGGATTTTATTTGGCGGTGTGTGTTAAAATATATGTTTGAAACACTCAGTGGGGACAGCCGAAGAACTCGAGACTACATCTTTGAAACGAACCGTGACCCGCAACTTAGCTGCGCTGTGGTTCATAGAATACGCCCATATCATGGCATTGTGCGCGCGGGTGTTCGATGGAGACAGACCTATGGCACTGACTGTTGTTGTTGGGAGAACATTACCAGCAAAGTTTATCTTGTAGAAACGTATCATGCATGTGACATCGACTGATACAATTTAAGAGAAAATGTAGCGCATGGTGTATTCTTTTATACTGCATCCATATTAAAGCGTTGAATCTTCTGGAATTTCAGTGTATAAACGGGACAGTCATGATGCAAGAAATGCATAAATGCATCCAAGAACCCTTTCTCCATCACTGGGATAATGAGTTCTGTCCTTGGCACGAGAAATAAAAAGGAAAAGTCGTCGTCAGCTCTACCCGTCTTTGCAGCATTCCGATGAGTCCATTCCAACTTCCGTTCTGCAAGGGAAGGCCCCATGACTTGTCTTCGGGTAGATGTATTTCGTACCTGGAACAGGTATGTTAGTCAACATACTGTAAGTAAGTTGGAAGGGAAGGGAAGTTCCTGTAAATACTTTTTTGTTAGTTTTTTGTGTGCTTTGGAACGTCGTAGACGTTGAAGCAAAGCTAATGCAGTCATACAGATGTTCACCAAGTATCATTCACGCACAGAATTACACGATTTACGACACAGGGTTGCAGCCAGTATACTATTGTGAAGATATTTAAATGAGCTCAGATTCGTCCCGTCCCAGGGATAGAACCACGGCACTGCGCCTCGCACATCGTCCAACCCCAAAGCAGAGCGGAGATAGGCGAGCATGCTTTGGGGTTGGACGATGTGCGAGGCGCAGTGCCGTGGTTCTTTGTCAGTCAACATTTTCCCACTTGCGCAACATTCAGCAATAACAACTAGAAATCATTCATGTTGGGTAATGTATTTCTCGTTTCCTATTTTTCAAATGGTAAATGTTATTTAGTTTTTTTCATTCATGTTTTCCTTTTTTATGATATGGAAATGGGAAAAAAAATATTGTAAAGATGGAGTGTAATCAACTAAAGTTTCAGGAGAAATGGAGTAGATACTTGCCTAATAGAACTTGCGTTGTAAAACAATGTGAATCCTATAGGAATGTATTGCCCTGCACCTGTGTGTTATTCAATGATATAAAGCTGTTTGTCCATCAAATTTCTTTGTTCTTTTGTTCCTTTTCTATGCTCTATCTGTTGAATAATTTCCTTCTTGATTTAACAAAATCCTGAACAATAATATGCAACAATGCTTAAATCTCATGTAATAGGGTGACAAAACGTTGCTGACTTTGCTTTCTGTGCATGAGCCGCTCCTATTTTCCAGTCTGTCACCATGTGGTAAGTTCGGCTGCCCACTC
>JAWQFJ010022992.1:0-5000 GCA_034096865.1 Theodoxus fluviatilis | reverse complement strand
CGGATCGTGGGTAAGGCGTTTGAAGCTGCACGGATCGCAAAGTGCTTGATTCACGTTGGTTTTCTACACCCAAGAATAAAATCGGTACCTGTGAGGGCTGAAGTGGAAAGTTGTGAAAGCCAAATTTGGCGCGTTCAGCAGAAACCTAGCTGCATGCTTCCATTAGAGATGAGATGGAGTTAGAGCGATAAAAAGAGTGGCGTGATGACCAGGGGGTAAACGTGTGCGATTTGAGCATCCATTCATGATTCGAAAATCGCACAGTAAAACGAGCATCGTTACCTTGACCGTTTGCTATTAAATGACATTGTGCCCGTATTCTTATGCACATGGGAAAATCATCTTCACATATTCTTTTCATGTCAGTAACAATCAAAATCTGTTTTAGAATCGTCCTCTCAGGTAATACAAAAATTGGGTTTGGTCATAGCAGTGGTTTTGGTTGTAATAACAATCAATAACTTGTACAACTAACTGGTTTACAAATTTCATACCAATTACAAGAAGTTAAATGACATTTCTTAAATGGACATGCATAACTACTCACCCCGTTCAGAACGGAAGTGATGCAGGCTTTACCGCAGACCAGGACGATGTCGAGGCTCTGGGTGGCGCCCCTTGGCCCCAGGGACACGATGGCCGGAAGTCCGTGTGGTTGCCAGGCAACACTGGAGTGGAAGACGGAAACCTTCCGGGAGTTGTGGGTGAGTGAGGTAAGCAGCCTGTCCGTACCTCCCCAGCCCTCTGAAATGAATGTGTCGCATTAAGTTACTCGTACAAGTCTGTTCGATAATGTGAATATTTGAATTAGTTTTCCTTTCATTCTCATGTCATGGGGCATTTATCAAATCAATTATACACTCACTGACGGGGCAGAACATTGTTCTTCAAATCAAATGCTGTTGAACGTGGTGTTGAGACTCATGGAAGCATTCTTTCTTACGCAGAAGTGACGACAACTTTGACCAGCTTCTTGACTAGTTGATTTCTCAGGCACAATAAACAGATTGAAATAAGTACAAACCTTCCAGGTCGTCGCTGATCAGTACAATGTTTGTCCAGTGGAGTCGACGTATGGCGGCCAGTATGGAGGCCGCTGCGTGTGTGTAGAGGTCACTGGTGCTGTGACCTGACAGGGAGCCATCCACAGGGAAAGCCTCACAAGGTTTCGGGTTGGCTGCTTCTCCGTCGCCTGGTGGGCACAGTAAGTAGACGCAATGTCTCAGCAATACTTCTTCGTCTGACAAAGCTCGTGAAAAGGTCCCGTTTCAAAAGCAATTGAAGCTTTAAATTAATAACTTTCTAAACAGTCTGTTTTCACATTTCATATGAAGAACGTCACATTTTTAATGAATATATATTTAAAAAGTGTGTTCCAACATTTCACAGCAAATATTTTCATTATCTAAGGCCGATGAGATGAGTTGCTCAGGAAATCACTACAACATTATCACTTCTTAGAAACTGAACTTACTGCTCTAAGCTACACAGGCACTTTTCCTTTGCACTGTGCAACGCTATCCTCGTTCCACCATAGGGGATCGTTGGTATGTCAGAACTGGGATAAAAACACTCCACCACTCGTGGTTTCTTTTCATTGTAGGAAGGTGGCAAAGCTGTGGCCAGTCCATCTTTTGGTGCCCATGTGTATCAAGGTGCAATAACATTGAAACATCCACACTGTGAAGTGTTGCATGGTCGCATGAACTTTTCGTGTTTAACTCACACTCGTCTTCTTTATCGGCTTGGTACTTTAAAGTACACCATCGATATCTTACGCACATATCTCCATTGATTTCTTTTGCTGGGCTGTCATAAATGTATGAGAAGAACATATATTTTAATCACTTCGCTCTTCCATAATTCATCATTAGGTTTCGATCTTATGTACTGGCAGTATCTTTTGCAATCATTTACTGCTGCGTTGCAAAGGCAGTTGACCATAATGAGCTCTGGATAGATTTCACCTGCTGTCAGGTTATTTCATTACAGGAAAATTAAATGCCTTTGAGCTTCTCATAGCGATTTGCAGAAGACCGCAATATGTATGTCCCAATTACCGTCTTCAGTGTGTGACAGCCTAGAAAGTATGGTTTTCCTTCATCAAGAAGACCGCACAAAAATCCTGCCTGCTATTTGAGATGGCATTAGCATTATTGAAATAGCTCCTTTCCTTAACAGAGAAACTGACTATTCTATACACAGAAGAAATTGGCTTCATTGTCACTGTTGAATGCACCGCGTACACTGCACATTTGTTTGTGGCGACTTCCATGCATTCCTGGTCGCCTCGAGAACAGCTCTCGATATTTGTTACGAGCAACGATCGCAGTGTAGGGTTCCTCTTTGATGTCTGCTACTCAATCGATCACGCTCTTCAAAAAACCAATGTGCATCAGGAGAAAGACAACAAAACTCGCAAGTTCTACACATACTCGATGAATGAAGTTAGTGAGCATTTACCTCTCGCAAGAAGCAGCAGCACCGTGAAAACACACAGTCTCATCAGCGCCGATGGAAGGAGGCGAGGGAGTCTTCCACACCTCTTCCATAAACAGGAGTTTGGAGAGAACTGCCGACGGCTTCTGCCACCCAGAAACCGACGTGCTCGATAAAAGACATGCGCAGTGCGAACCTTTCATGAAACGCATTTGCGTCAGACCATTTGAGCTCAAGTGTGCCTTGCATTTAATACGCGTTCTGCAAATGATGAGCAAATATGGATCAATTAAAGGGGACGGTGGTGTGTTTGCAGTCAGTTTGCTCTGTCTTTTGATGCCATGACTTTTTTGGTCCTGGTCCTCCTGAGTGAAACCCCACAACTTGTAGAATATGCATGCTGGCTCGAGGTTGCCTTGTAGATTTTGCAGGGAGACGTGTGATAGTTGCTGTGAAAAGTGCATGCATATCATGATATTCAGTGGAGGGCGTTCAACATGCTCATACACATATTCACTTCAAACACGCAACGCTGATCAAGACTGTCAGTTGTGTTTATGTAGGCCCTATATAGGGGCGCCGTATGTTTGAGCTGAAGCCAACAAATTGTCCGCAATGGCGTCCCGCCCCTGTTTATGCCTGTCGTCAAGAGCAGAGATAATGCGTCTTCCGGTGGGTCTGAGTAAAGGTCGAAAACTAGATCGATACAGGTTAAGTGCTCTTTGTTGACTATCCTCTCCAAACCTGAATCCTGCGACGATGTTCTGTGAACTTGTGTCATCTCCTCCTGCTTTTTTTACGTGGCGCTGTCCTCGTCAGTTTCAGAACCAAAACATGATTGCCGGTCCTCAGAATAAAGTCTGTAGGATTTTATGTAAATTTTATCAATAGCACAGTTATATCAAACGACAGAATAGGCACATATTCTAGGCTATCTAACGGATATTCACTCCATCACTCTTTTCATTTTACTCCCGACAACATATCTGTTACAGAATAACACATTCATGTGCATTCTTACACGTCTCCAGTTTTGTTGTGCGGTTTGATAGGCGTCCAGAATTCGACGTAATGTTCCGCACACTAATACTCATGTACCAAGAAATTGTCGTAGGACAGAAAGCTTGCTTTCGGAAACTGTCCACTCCGAGTCCCAGATTTGTTCTTTCTAGTCATGTACAGTCAGGGCGGCTAGTCATTGCGATTCACAGTTTTAGTCACTTGCTTTTTATGACAGATTTGGTGTCTTCAGGTCAGGCCTTGAATCACGCATAGATTATTTAGTTGGGACCTCGGACAAAGGGCTTCCTGTGTAGTGCCGTTTCGCAACCTGGCTAAATAGTAAAGTTGTCGATCCTTGATGCGATAATCAGCCAGTAGCACATTAAAACGCTCACCAGTGATTGATGATGGATAGGTTCCTTCAATGACCGGGTGTTGTATGTGCTTGAGCATTTGTCTTTTTGATAGGGTGCGTGTGAATGTCGATTTACCGGCCAATTTACGATGAGATGAACTACTGTACACGTCGTTTGCAGATCCACAAATGGATTTGTTTTGAATAAGAAGATGCATTATAATAACGTTTTGAATGCCTCAAACGAAGCTACCTGATACTCGTTGCTGCTTGCTATGCCGATTAGTGTGCACTGACAGTATGTTTTCTATCACATGTCCGAGATAGATCCCAACATTTTATAACTACTTCTTAGTGCCTGCGTGGGTATTTGGACCCAATTAGCGTTAAGGTCTGGAGGGTTTTACTTGCAAGATGACAAATTTAGGCGCTGTTCATGCGTCCATGGAGAATGTGTTGAGGCTTGTCCAACTGAAAGACAACCATCGATCCTCCATCACCTTGGGGCAAGCAGTTCTAACATATCAATATAGCTGTATATCATTCTTCCGCATAGACAAATATTTCGCAATGTGTTAAGGTAATACAACTTTAATGTGATGCTTTCATAGATTATTCCACTAAAGAATTAAGCTTAGAAGTCGTCCAGAAAACACCGAATTGACGAAGGATACCATTTTGGGATGCTTGGGTCTCTTGTCAGACACAAACTCCTTCGACAAAGAAAATAAGCCTGCAAAGTGCAATATCGATTATATAATGATAAGTACTGGAAGAAAGTGTGTCTATATTGATTGGAAAGATGTACTTCTCCATTGTTTGATGTTGTAAAGTAGTACCAGATTTCAGACCTGGTCACTTCTAACGGTAATACGAGGGAACTACTATGCAGAAAATAGTTTCTTAATACTTGATAATTAGCACGAACCGATTATTATCAGAACAGCTTCCAGAAACGGGCCACACTAGTGGACTCGTCCGAGGTGAGGGGTGTGAGAAAGACAGCCAAGCTGGCGGGTCACACAAGCTGGCGGGCCTCACAAGCTGGCGGGTCACACAAGCTGGCGGGTCACACAAGCTGGCGGGCCACACCATCTGATTGGCTGTGTTTTTGTGAGTTTGTTCTTTTAATCTTCACATTCTTTTTCGTTCTTTGTGGAAATTGCTGCGAATTCACTGTGGAATAACTGAACAAGATCGCTTG
>JAWQFJ010022987.1:0-19006 GCA_034096865.1 Theodoxus fluviatilis | reverse complement strand
CATAACTCATCTCTCTCTCTGAATCTCATCCATATCTCTCCTCCATAATCTCATCTCTCTCTTCTCTCTTCTCGCGTCTCCTCTCTCTCTCTACTCTCTCATCTCTTCTCGTTCTCCTCTTTCTAACTCCTACCCCCCTCAGCTCTCGTCCTTCTCTCGTCTCACTACTCTACCCTACAAAACTTACTGAGTCTTTAATACTAAACTCCATTCAGAGAATGGCACTCCCGCATTCACGCATCCTTGGCCAGGATGAACAGGGCGCCTGTCGTGATCCTATTATGAAGAGGTAATTGAATACATCTGAGAAATGTCAGATGTGGAATCTCGTGGCAGCCATTCGCGAAACTGACGCTGTGACTTAAAAAAAAGACACCTTTCGTCTGGATTGGGTTTCTTTGGCTGGGTGAAAGTGCATGCCCTTTTCACCCACAGCCCGGAAGCCACGCGTACTTATAAGGGACACATTGTACTGGATGTCCCCGTGAAAGCACGTGCGTTGGGGATGGGGGGATGGGGTGGAGGTATGGACGCCCCTTGCAGGGGGTAGCGTCGCCCTTCCCCTCGTCACGGACTCCGACCCTCAGGCACGTGGAGGAGTGTCGCACAGCGGTGCCCACGCCTGGGTTAGTCAGAAGAGGCCGCGGCAGATGTTCTCTCACCCCTTATCTCTTCATCTTTGATCTCTTCACCTTTGTTCTGGGGACTCCGGAGTTCTTCCCCTCAGCTCCTCGCCACACTTCTGCATTGTGGCTCTATACACAGCGTGCTAGGCCGTTCTCAAGTTGGCCGCCATTGGGGACTCGCTGTTTGATGGCCCGCTGACAGCCCTCGCCCTCCCCCGTAAAGCCTTTCAGGGTCTCTCTCACCCGGGCTCTCCACGGGCTTTAACCTGCGCTGCTGCCACTGTTATGGAGTTAATAGAGATGTAGATCAGCGCTCTTGGACATCAAAGCGAGGGCGAAGGTGGCTGTGGAGGGGATCAGGTCCGAGACAGACGGGGGGGGGGGGCAGCGGCCCTGACGCAGATCGGAGAGCGAGATGGAGGCAGACTTTGGAGACTGCCCTGTTCCGTGTGGAACCCGACCTTGAAGAACCTCACGCCCCAACCTAGTCCACTCTCTCGAGTTCGTTCTTTGGTCCACTTTGGACGTCAGGAATGGATGAGAATTTCCAGGCTGCGCGTGGAAGGAGGCATGATAACGAGGAATATGTAGCGCGTTCAGATCTTTTATCTCGACTCCATCAAGACAGCAAGTTTGGTTGACAGCCAGTCTGCGTTACGATGCGGATTACATTTACTTCGTCACGGAATCGCACAACAGCGATCAAACGCAGCCAGTCCTCACAGCCGTTCTACAGTGTACTTGCAGATAGTGACGGGCCAAGGCATCCGCGTCACTGATGTAGGCTGCCTGCATCGCCTGCAGGGAGATTTACCTCTTCTCAGTTCCAGTGTCCTCTCCCCACCAGCTGACCTCCCCCTCCTCTTTTCCATCTCACCCTCTGTCCGCCCTCCCCCCTCCTCTTTCCCATCTCAACTCTTCTGTCCTCCCCCCTCCTCTTTCCCATCTCACCCTCTGTCCTCCCTCCCCCCTCCTCTTTCCCATCTCAACCCCACTGTCCTCCCTCCCCCCTCCACTTTCCCATCTCACCCTCTGTCCTTCCTCCCCCCTCCTCTTTCCCATCACACTCCCTCTGTCCCCCTCCCTCCTCCTCTTTCCCATCTCAACCCTCCTGTCCTTCACTCGCGGCCCACGACTTGCGCAAAGAACACACCCACAGTCCTCCTCCCGCCCTTTCACCATCTCAACCTCCCGAGTGCTCCTCCACCTCCTTCTTCCCATTTCTACTCCCTCTGGCTCTCCCTTTTCCCCACCTACTTTCCCTATCACACTCTGTCCGCTCCCTCCCCTCTTCTCCCAGCGTCAACCCTCCTGTCCCCCCTACCCTCCCCTCTTTTCCTCTCACGCATCTGTCGAAACCCAAGACATGTCCTCCCTCCCCCTCCTCTTTCCCATCTCAACACTCTGTCCTCCCTACCCCTCCTCTTTCCCATCTCACCCTCTGTCCTCCCTCCCCCTTCCTCTTTCCCATCACACTCCCTGTCCTCCCTCACCCTTCCTCTTTCCCATCACACTCCCCCTGTCCTCCCTCCCCCTCCTCTTTCCCATCACACTCCCCCTGTCCTCCCTCCCCCTTCCTCTTTCCCATCACACTCCCTCTGTCCTCCCTCCCCCTTCCTCTTTCCCATCACACTCCCTCTGTCCTCCCTCCCCCCTCCTCTTTCCCATCACACTCCCCCTGTCCTCCCTCCCCCTTCCTCTTTCCCATCACACTCCCCCTGTCCTCCCTCCCCCTTCCTCTTTCCCATCACACTCCCTCTGTCCTCCCTCCCCCTCCACTTTCCCATCTCACCCTCTGTCCTCCCTCCCCCTTCCTCTTTCCCATCACACTCCCTCTGTCCTCCCTCCCCGTCCTTTTTTCCATCTCAACCCCTCTGTCCTCCCTCCCCCTCTTTTTAATCTCAACCCTCTGTCGTCCCTCCCCCTCCTCTTTTCCATCTCACTCCCTCTGTCCTCCCTCCCCCCTCCTCTTTCCCATCACACTCCCCCTGTCCTCCCTCCCCCTTCCTCTTTCCCATCACACTCCCTCTGTCCTCCCTCCCCCTTCCTCTTTCCCATCTCACCCTCTGTCCTTCCTCCCCCCTCCTCTTTCCCATCACACTCCCTCTGTCCTCCCTCCCCCTCCTCTTTCCCATCTCAACCCCTCTGTCCTCCCTCTCCGTCCTTTTTTCCATCTTATCCCCTCTGTCTCCCCCCACCCCCACCCCCCCAAAAAAGAAAAAAGTATAGAAACAGATTGGGCCTGAGGGTAGGTGTATTATTGATCACAAGACATTTGGCGCAATTTGGGAGACTGTGACAAGACACAATAAGCAGTGATTTTTGTTTTAATTGAATCGGTGTCAAGTCAACAATTTCATCTCAATGCAGATATCTCGATGGTGATGTTTGCGTGTAGAACTGTTCAAGCTACTTGAGTAAACTTCTCATTTTAATCCACAGCAAGCGCAACACTATTCTTACTGAGGTTAGTAACACCTGTCGCTTTTCGTTCCCTTTGTTTTCCCATTAAAATCTCCATGTACAGAACGCATGCCGGCTCGATGGCAGCTCGTGGGGAGTGTGCGTCTGAAGCAGGCAGGATGGCGATGCATCGGCCACCTGTTGGAAAACTGCACTGGCGCATCTCACAGCCCAGAACAGGCGGAACGCGTGCACCAGAGTGTTGCCTTGAAATCGCTCGTCCTGGCGGAGCACGACTTGGCCCCCGAGACTTCCTTCACATAGCGCCGCATTCTTTTTCACCGAGAAATGATATTCCTGGCAGCGCCGTAGGGGAGTTGCAGGCAGAAAAAGGCCAGTTCTGCTCTCCCCGGATTGCCGTGAAGGTCGTGGTCCACCTTCCCCCAAGCGCTGTGTTGCGGGCACTGCTCTCTGGCGTGGCAGTCCCCTCCCGCCCTCCAGCCATCGTTAGCGGTCAGTCTGGCCGTCTCCTGTGTGCTGGCTGTACACGTCTTTTCTGTAGTCCTCCATCTTTCCGTCATTTCTCTCCTCGGGTTAATCCTCTCCCCATTTCCTTTGCTCTCCACCCTTTCCTTGCTCTCCACCCTCTCCTTGCTCTCCACTCTTTCCTTGCTCTCTACCCTTTCCTTGCTGTCCACCCTTTCCTTGCTCTCCACCCTATCCTTGCTGTCCAACCTTTCCTTGCTCTCCACCCTTTCCTTGCTCTCCACCCTTTCCTTGCTCTCCACCCTTTCCTTGCTCTCCACCCTTTCCTTGCTGTCCACCCTTTCCTTGCTCTCTACCCTTTCCTTGCTGTCCACCCTTTCCTTGCTCTCCACCCTTTCCTTGCTGTCCACCCTTTCCTTGCTCTCCACCCTTTCCTTGCTCTCCACCCTTTCCTTGCTCTCCACCCTTTCCTTGCTGTCCACCCTTTCCTTGCTCTCCACCCTTTCCTTGCTGTCCACCCTTTCCTTGCTGTCCACCCTTTCCTTGCTCTCCACCCTTTCCTTGCTGTCCACCCTTTCCTTGCTCTCCACCCTTTCCTTGCTGTCCACCCTTTCCTTGCTCTCCACCCTTTCCTTGCTGTCCACCCTTTCCTTGCTCTCCACCCTTTCCTTGCTGTCCACCCTTTCCTTGCTCTCCACCCTTTCCTTGCTCTCCACCCTTTCCTTGCTGTCCACCCTTTCCTTGCTCTCCACCCTTTCCTTGCTGTCCACCCTTTCCTTGCTGTCCACCCTTTCCTTGCTCTCCACCCTTTCCTTGCTCTCCACCCTTTCCTTGCTCTCCACCCTTTCCTTGCTGTCCACCCTTTCCTTGCTCTCCACCCTTTCCTTGCTGTCCACCCTTTCCTTGCTGTCCACCCTTTCCTTGCTCTCCACCCTTTCCTTGCTCTCCACCCTTTCCTTGCTCTCCACCCTTTCCTTGCTCTCCACCCTTTCCTTGGTGCTGTCCACCCTTTCCTTGCTCTCCACCCTTTCCTTGCTGTCCACCCTTTCCTTGCTGTCCACCCTTTCCTTGCTGTCCACCCTTTCCTTGCTGTCCACCCTTTCCTTGCTGTCCACCCTTTCCTTGCTCTCCACCCTTTCCTTGCTCTCCACCCTTTCCTTGCTGTCCACCCTTTCCTTGCTCTCCACCCTTTCCTTGCTGTCCACCCTTTCCTTGCTCTCCACCCTTTCCTTGCTGTCCACCCTTTCCTTGCTCTCCACCCTTTCCTTGCTGTCCACCCTTTCCTTGCTCTCCACCCTTTCCTTGCTGTCCACCCTTTCCTTGCTCTCCACCCTTTCCTTGCTGTCCACCCTTTCCTTGCTGTCCACCCTTTCCTTGCTGTCCACCCTTTCCTTGCTCTCCACCCTTTCCTTGCTGTCCACCCTTTCCTTGCTCTCCACCCTTTCCTTGCTGTCCACCCTTTCCTTGCTCTCCACCCTTTCCTTGCTGTCCACCCTTTCCTTGCTCTCCACCCTTTCCTTGCTGTCCACCCTTTCCTTGCTCTCCACCCTTTCCTTGCTGTCCACCCTTTCCTTGCTGTCCACCCTTTCCTTGCTGTCCACCCTTTCCTTGCTGTCCACCCTTTCCTTGCTGTCCACCCTTTCCTTGCTGTCCACCCTTTCCTTGCTCTCCACCCTTTCCTTGCTCTCCACCCTTTCCTTGCTCTCCACCCTTTCCTTGCTGTCCACCCTTTCCTTGCTCTCCACCCTTTCCTTGCTGTCCACCCTTTCCTTGCTCTCCACCCTTTCCTTGCTGTCCACCCTTTCCTTGCTGTCCACCCTTTCCTTGCTCTCCACCCTTTCCTTGCTGTCCACCCTTTCCTTGCTGTCCACCCTTTCCTTGCTCTCCACCCTTTCCTTGCTGTCCACCCTTTCCTTGCTGTCCACCCTTTCCTTGCTGTCCACCCTTTCCTTGCTGTCCACCCTTTCCTTGCTGTCCACCCTTTCCTTGCTGTCCACCCTTTCCTTGCTGTCCACCCTTTCCTTGCTGTCCACCCTTTCCTTGCTCTCCACCCTTTCCTTGCTCTCCACCCTTTCCTTGCTGTCCACCCTTTCCTTGCTCTCCACCCTTTCCTTGCTGTCCACCCTTTCCTTGCTGTCCACCCTTTCCTTGCTGTCCACCCTTTCCTTGCTGTCCACCCTTTCCTTGCTCTCCACCCTTTCCTTGCTGTCCACCCTTTCCTTGCTCTCCACCCTTTCCTTGCTCTCCACCCTTTCCTTGCTCTCCACCCTTTCCTTGCTGTCCACCCTTTCCTTGCTGTCCACCCTTTCCTTGCTCTCCACCCTTTCCTTGCTGTCCACCCTTTCCTTGCTCTCCACCCTTTCCTTGCTGTCCACCCTTTCCTTGCTCTCCACCCTTTCCTTGCTGTCCACCCTTTCCTTGCTCTCCACCCTTTCCTTGCTGTCCACCCTTTCCTTGCTGTCCACCCTTTCCTTGCTGTCCACCCTTTCCTTGCTGTCCACCCTTTCCTTGCTCTCCACCCTTTCCTTGCTGTCCACCCTTTCCTTGCTGTCCACCCTTTCCTTGCTCTCCACCCTTTCCTTGCTGTCCACCCTTTCCTTGCTCTCCACCCTTTCCTTGCTCTCCACCCTTTCCTTGCTCTCCACCCTTTCCTTGCTCTCCACCCTTTCCTTGCTCTCCACCCTTTCCTTGCTGTCCACCCTTTCCTTGCTCTCCACCCTTTCCTTGCTGTCCACCCTTTCCTTGCTGTCCACCCTTTCCTTGCTGTCCACCCTTTCCTTGCTCTCCACCCTTTCCTTGCTGTCCACCCTTTCCTTGCTGTCCACCCTTTCCTTGCTGTCCACCCTTTCCTTGCTGTCCACCCTTTCCTTGCTGTCCACCCTTTCCTTGCTGTCCACCCTTTCCTTGCTGTCCACCCTTTCCTTGCTGTCCACCCTTTCCTTGCTCTCCACCCTTTCCTTGCTGTCCACCCTTTCCTTGCTGTCCACCCTTTCCTTGCTCTCCACCCTTTCCTTGCTCTCCACCCTTTCCTTGCTGTCCACCCTTTCCTTGCTGTCCACCCTTTCCTTGCTGTCCACCCTTTCCTTGCTCTCCACCCTTTCCTTGCTGTCCACCCTTTCCTTGCTCTCCACCCTTTCCTTGCTGTCCACCCTTTCCTTGCTGTCCACCCTTTCCTTGCTGTCCACCCTTTCCTTGCTGTCCACCCTTTCCTTGCTGTCCACCCTTTCCTTGCTCTCCACCCTTTCCTTGCTCTCCACCCTTTCCTTGCTGTCCACCCTTTCCTTGCTCTCCACCCTTTCCTTGCTCTCCACCCTTTCCTTGCTGTCCACCCTTTCCTTGCTCTCCACCCTTTCCTTGCTGTCCACCCTTTCCTTGCTCTCCACCCTTTCCTTGCTGTCCACCCTTTCCTTGCTCTCCACCCTTTCCTTGCTGTCCACCCTTTCCTTGCTCTCCACCCTTTCCTTGCTGTCCACCCTTTCCTTGCTCTCCACCCTTTCCTTGCTGTCCACCCTTTCCTTGCTCTCCACCCTTTCCTTGCTGTCCACCCTTTCCTTGCTCTCCACCCTTTCCTTGCTGTCCACCCTTTCCTTGCTGTCCACCCTTTCCTTGCTCTCCACCCTTTCCTTGCTGTCCACCCTTTCCTTGCTCTCCACCCTTTCCTTGCTGTCCACCCTTTCCTTGCTGTCCACCCTTTCCTTGCTCCACCCTTTCCTTGCTCTCCACCCTTTCCTTGCTGTCCACCCTTTCCTTGCTGTCCATCCTTTCCTTGCTCTCCACCCTTTCCTTGCTCTCCACCCTTTCCTTGCTGCCCACTCTTTCCTTGCTGTCCACCCTTTCCTTGCTCTCCACCCTTTCCTTGCTCTCCACCCTTTCCTTGCTGTCCACTCTTTCCTTGCTGTCCACCCTTTCCTTGCTCTCCACCCTTTCCTTGCTCTCCACCCTTTCCTTGCTGTCCAACCTTTCCTTGCTGTCCACCCTTTCCTTGCTGTCCACTCTTTTCTTGCTGTCCACCCTTTCCTTGCTCTCCACCCTTTCCTTGCTCTCCACCCTTTCCTTGCTCTCCACCCTTTCCTTGCTCTCCACCCTTTCCTTGCTGTCCACTCTTTCCTTGCTGTCCACCCTTTCCTTGCTGTCCACCCTTTCCTTGCTGTCCACCCTTTCCTTGCTGTCCACTCTTTCCTTGCTCTCCATCCTTTCCTTGCTCTCCACCCTTTCCTTGCTCTCCACCCTTTCCTTGCTGTCCACCCTTTCCTTGCTGTCCACTCTTTCCTTGCTGTCCACCCTTTCCTTGCTGTCCACCCTTTCCTTGCTCTCCACCCTTTCCTTGCTGTCCACCCTTTCCTTGCTGTCCACCCTTTCCTTGCTCTCCATCCTTTCTTGCTCTCCACCCTTTCCTTGTTCTCCACCCTTTCCTTGCTCTCCACCCTTTCCTTGCTCTCCACCCTTTCCTTGCTGTCCACCCTTTCCTTGCTCTCCACCCTTTCCTTGCTTTCCATCCTTTCCTTGCTCTCCACCCTTTCCTTGCTGTCCACCCTTTCCTTGCTGTCCAACCTTTCCTTGCTCTCCACCCTTTCCTTGCTGTCCACTCTTTCCTTGCTGTCCACCCTTTCCTTGCTGTCCACCCTTTCCTTGCTCTCCACCCTTTCCTTGCTGTCCACCCTTTCCTTGCTGTCCACCCTTTCCTTGCTCTCCACCCTTTCCTTGCTGTCCACCCTTTCCTTGCTGTCCACCCTTTCCTTGCTCTCCACCCTTTCCTTGCTGTCCACCCTTTCCTTGCTGTCCACCCTTTCCTTGCTCTCCATCCTTTCTTGCTCTCCATCCTTTCTTGCTCTCCACCCTTTCCTTGCTCTCCACCCTTTCCTTGCTCTCCACCCTTTCCTTGCTCTCCACCCTTTCCTTGCTGTCCACCCTTTCCTTGCTCTCCATCCTTTCCTTGCTGTCCATCCTTTCCTTGCTGTCCACCCTTTCCTTGCTCTCCACCCTTTCCTTGCTCTCCATCCTTTCCTTGCTCTCCACCCTTTCCTTGCTCTCCATCCTTTCCTTGCTGTCCACCCTTTCCTTGCTGTCCACCCTTTCCTTGCTGTCCACCCTTTCCTTGCTGTCCACCCTTTCCTTGCTGTCCACCCTTTCCTTGCTCTCCACCCTTTCCTTGCTCTCCATCCTTTCCTTGCTGTCCACCCTTTCCTTGCTCTCCACCCTTTCCTTGCTCTCCACCCTTTCCTTGCTGTCCACCCTTTCCTTGCTCTCCATCCTTTCCTTGCTCTCCACC
Source organism: Theodoxus fluviatilis (assembly GCA_034096865.1). Lineage (NCBI taxonomy): Eukaryota > Metazoa > Mollusca > Gastropoda > Cycloneritida > Neritidae > Theodoxus > Theodoxus fluviatilis. The sequence goes on along the minus strand of JAWQFJ010022987.1, from coordinate 10,222 downwards.
CTTTCCTTGCTCTCCACCCTTTCCTTGCTCTCCACCCTTTCCTTGCTCTCCACCCTTTCCTTGCTGTCCACTCTTTCCTTGCTGTCCACCCTTTCCTTGCTGTCCACCCTTTCCTTGCTGTCAACCCTTTCCTTGCTGTCCACTCTTTCCTTGCTGTCCACTCTTTCCTTGCTCTCCACCCTTTCCTTGCTCTCCACCCTTTCCTTGCTCTCCACCCTTTCCTTGCTGTCCACTCTTTCCTTGCTCTCCACCCTTTCCTTGCTCTCCACCCTTTCCTTGTTCGCCTCCCTGCTTCTTGTCCTCCACCCTGTTAAGACATCCACTACCCTTGCCTCATCTCCTAGTTTTTTTTTGTTCCCCTCCACCTCGTTCCCCTCGTCTCTTTTCTGACCCAATCCTCCCTGTTTTGTCTCTCTCCACTCTTTCTATTCCAATCTGAAGCACTTCACCGCGATTTCTTCCTCTTCTCTTAATGTTTTTTCCTTCCTGCACTGTAAGTGTCTGTCTTGTTCTTCCATCTTCACCAACCCCGTTCTGACACCAACCACCCCCGGCGGATTCCCCACCCCATCCCGTGCGCCCACCCTGACGGCCACGGTAGACCTGCAGGCAGACAGACAGACGCTTGAATTAGTTCTAACGCGTCGTTCTGTCGGGGAAAAATCGAATTCATCGCCTTGACTCGTTTAAGGAGCTGCAAGGAGGAGACGAGAGGCGACGAAATTGTGCCTGCAAGGCTGCCTTCTTCGCTCTTTTTGTCTGAAGAGTTAGCTTGAAAAGGAGAGACAAGCGCGGAGTCGGTCAGGGGAGAGAACCGGGTCAGGAGGGGTAGGAGGTCCGGGAGAAAGCATGGTCTCACTGAGGCACAAGGAACGGGACGAGGTACGTGAATCGACAGGGGAAGTGGACGGGATTCTGGTCAACATATGGACTTGATCAGTGTGCACGGGACAACAGCTTTGCAGGGGACGCCAGTCACCCGGTGTGGGAAGGGCTGGAGTGTTGTCTCGTCAGGTCTCAGCACACTGGAGTGTTGGTCCTGGGAGGCCCTGGTACCACTGGGTGTGCAGGAGACAGGGTCCTTGACAAGATGCAAACACCACACGACTTTTCCGCAATGGACCCCAAGCTGTCCGGTGTCATCACTACTTTCTGGAAAGGCTGGACCCAGGGGAGACAACCCAGTTCGAGGGGCTGCGTGGGGAAGGGTCTGCCACCGCTGCTGGTCTTGAACTGCTGTTGGAGATCGATGGAGATCGATGGAGACTCCAGTGGCTTGGGGGGCGGCAGGCGGAGGTTGCCAGGAAGGGGAATGGCTTAAAAATGGGGGATCAATTGAAGGCAGACGATTTGCAATTCAATTGTCTGCCCATTGAATGCCAAATTTTCCCTTCCAAAGGGTTTAGATCGAGCATCCATGCGATTTAGAGACTCGTGCTTCACTTTCTGCAGTCGGCGCTGCTGGCACTCACAGGGTTAGGAGTGGCGAGGCAAAGGCGGGGCTGTGTGTGAGATCATTGGGTCCCGGCGCCCGCGGAGTTTATGGGACCTCAAAGCTGGACGCGCTACCTGGGTGATGCAGTTCTCACGGACGCCAGGCCATCAAGCCAGCCGCGCTCCATGTCTTCCCAGGCGCGGCGTTACTGCCGCCATCTCGGCTCTGGCGACCCGGCCTGCTGCAGCTGTCGCCAGTGCAGCGTGACCTCTCACCCCGAGTCCGACTTTCCCTGCAGGAGGAAAGCTGACTCTCGTTCAGGGTGGCTGACAAAATAATGACGTGCCCCTTTGTGCCTTGAACATTCGCTTGGAAAAAGGGTCAGAGGTGAACAGAAGACCGCTGTAAGTTTAGCTCAGTTTGCCGAAAGCATATGATTACATCTAGCCAAGATGGGAGGAATTAAAATGAATTTCACAGGAATTTATTCTTTTGTAGCCGTATCTCTCTCCTACTTCCCATCCTGTCGCATGTGGGTTTCGTTGTCATACGCTACGCTATGGCCTCGCCCCTTGTGGAAACGCCACGTAGATGTTGTCTGTGTAGATGTTGTCTGTGTAGATGTTGTCTGTGTAGATGTTGTCTGTGTAGATGTTGTCTGTGTAGATGTTGTCTGTGTAGATGTTGTCTGTGTAGATGTTGTCTGTGTAGATGTTGTCTGTGTAGATGTTGTCTGTGTAGATGTTGTCTGTGTAGATGTTGTCTGTGTAGATGTTGTCTGTGTAGATGTTGTCTGTGTAGATGTTGTCTGTGTAGATGTTGTCTGTGTAGATGTTGTCTGTGTAGATGTTGTCTGTGTAGATATTGTCTGAGGGCGCTGAGCTGTGAGCAAATAGGAGCAGGAATTCCATTTTCTTGGATGACAAAGGCCGCACAGTTTCCAGAGTGCAGACCTGGGTCACATTCAGCAGATCGTCAATAATGGATCCTCTGGGAAATTGGCTCGGGCCGGGCTCCAAGACGGCAGAGGAGGCTTTGCACTGCTGCAGTGCACGCCGTCGGTGCCATGAAAGTTGCAGCACCACTTCAGTGGTAAGCTCTCCTCTGGCCCCGTCCCCAGCAACCACGGAGGGTCTGGAACCCTCTCTGAGGCGCTCACTCCGGGGCAGGTGATCAACGGAATCTGCACTTCCCCAGTGTGACGTCATTATTTATCCAGGCAGGCCAAAGCAGTGTGACGTAGCGTCAGGCATGCCTTATTCAGCGGACCTCGCTTTCGGCCCCCTGCAGTGGCAGTCTGTGTGTGTACAGGTGTTACGAATGTGATATTTCCAACTGTTACGAGCTTAGCCTATTTTAGTCTTGACTTGACTTGTCTTGAATGGGCTCCTTTCCAATGATGGTCTAGGGGTATACACTCACACAATCAAACTCGCAACACTATATCACGCATTCGCTCTATCGAAAACGGAACACGTATAGAGAGACGGTGAGGACACAGGTAAAAATTAAATCATTTTAATTTCACCTAACAACGCTAAGCATATATAAATAAGTGATTAACAATGATAATAGATAACCTGCAATGGAGATGACCCTCCAATCAATCAAAAGTACGTATCTGTCTTGAAGATAGTGAGTATGACGAAAACCACGTGGTAATTTTTGGAACAAGGTGGCTATCCTGCCTTCACACAAATGCCGCTTTCACACAGGCTTACACCTTTGGGACTCCTTGTAGCAGCGGTTTTCAATAACACGGTGAGGGAGAAAAGGGGGTGAGAGGAAAGGGGAACACAGGCGACGGCTAACTTGGCGTTTTGCTCGAGCAGAGCGAGCGAGGCGTTGGAGAGGCGGCGTTTCGCTCTGCAGACTCAAACACGTGGCGAGAGCGCCTTTCAGTTTCAGGCGTGGGGAGACGCTGTACACTGGCGGGCATTGGGTCTTCGAATCGTCGGGAAAAACTTGGCAGAAACTTTCGTGACGGGGAAAATGGAAACAGCTCTCTCTCTCTTCAAAAGGCGTAGTACGCTGACTCTTCATTTAGCGTGGAGCGGAGATTTCTTCATCTTTCAAAACGGAGTGGCGTTCAGTGTCTGGCGTGGCTTCACGGGTGGTAATTCTGTGTGCGCGCGCCCCGCGCAAGCAGGGCAGGTTTTTTTTTAATATTCCTGTTGCAGCAATTCTCAATCACATGTGACAATTGGCTAATCAGAAAATTTATCAATCTCACGTGACGGCGAGAGCCAATCACATAAAGTTTTCCCTTCCACCAAGCTTGCTGTGATTGGGTTCACTGATGGCTTGATACGACCTAATAACCTTCCCATGTCACGCAAGGTCATCAATCACCTCACAGTCCACAGCAACATTATTCGGGTTAAGATATTTTTAGTCACTTGTCCCTTATGCACCACACAGAGGGACAATATAGGTCAACTTCGGTCTCAACCCCAATCACACAGTGGACACTGATTGGCTGGTCGAGTCACCTCCTCCACACACTTTAACGATTGTTATTTCTAGCATGATTGGCGGTCACTGTAACCTACATACCACAGGTTAGCAATTAAGCAGGGAAGGTGTGTGTGTGTGTGTGTGTGTGTGTGTGTGTGTGTATGTGTGTGTGTGTGTGTGCGTGCGTGTGTGTGTGTGCGTGTGTGTGTGTATGTGTGTGTGTGTGTGTGTGTGTGTGCGTGTGTGTGTGTGTGTGTGTGTGTGAAATCGTCACAACAGGGCAGGAATGCGCCTCTCTATGCAGCCATGAATACTGGCCACTTGTATGAACATATTCAATTATCTTTCCTTTGTGAGTGTTCTAATTCATTCATTGCATTCATTCTTCAGTCATGCATTTTTCATAGTGTAGATAGAATAGGGCTAGGTCTTCTTCTTCTTCTTCTTCTTCTTCTTCTTCTTCTTCTTCTTCTTCTTCTTCTTCTTCTTCTTCTTCTTCTTCTTCTTCTTCTTCTTCTTCTTCTTCTCGGCGTCGTCCTCCTCCTCCTCCTCTTTGTCGTCGTCCTCCTCGTTGTCGTCGACCTCGTCGTCGTCCTGCTCGTCGTCGTCGTCGTCATCCTTGTCGTTCTCCTTGTTGTTCTCCTCCTTGTCGTCCTCCTCCCCCTCCTCTTCCTACTACTCCTCCTCATCGTGGTCGTCGTCATCGTCATCGTGTCCTAGTCCTCCTCCTCGTCGTCCTCCTCGTCCTCCTTCTCGTCGTCCTCCTTGTCCTCCTTCTCGTCCTCCTCCTCCTCCTCGTCCTCGTCCTCCTCCTCCTCGTCCTTCTCCTCGTCCTCCTCCTCGTCCTCGTCCTTCTCCTCGTCCTTCTTCTCGTCCTCGTCCTCCTCCTCGTCCTCCTCGTCCTCCGCCTCGTCCTCCTCCTCCTTCTTCTCTAAAGAAAAAAAATGCTTTTAGAAGCTGTCGTGTGTGTTTTTTCTTTCATAATGTGAAACCATTACGGAAAGGCACGAACCATTCCGTAGTTGCTGACGATGTTCCCATGTCAAAAGGTTTTTGCTTTCACCGCAAAGTCGCGGCGCGACCTTATCGGAACGGTTTTTTTTTTGTGGAATTCCACGACAGCAGTTTTCCCAGGACGGAAGCGCGGAGGAGCAGGCCTGACTCTAACGATTTGGGAGGACGCCCACCTCCAGGCCCGACGCCCAGCAACGTAATGAGTGGAGCCTTGGTAAATGGACTAATTTGGAGGCCGGCACGGCGACTGCGCACGTCAGCCCTCGTCCGGCAGTCAGGCGCGTCCCTGCAGCGCTGGATCATCAGGGCTTCGTCCTCGCCCTGACGCACACGCACCGCAACGCCCGCAGTTCCAGATTTTTTTTGTCCAGCCGTGGCCTCCTTAAGTGTGCTTCACTCGTCCTCTCGTCCCGGTCCCCGGCAGGTGGCCGGCGCGGGCCAGGTGACGGGAGCGCCATGAGTGCGTGGCAAAAACCGGACTTTGACGAAACGGCCGTCGGCTCAGGTGTGCTGTCAGAGCAGTCACTACTGAGAGGTCTTAGCGTATGCACCGGCGGCAATTAAACGGTTGCGTCTACTCGGCTCCGCCAAATCCGAGACAGTTTTATAAAGTGAAAAACTGGACACCTTCCACCGTCTACTGAAGTAATGAGGAAAAGCCCAGAAGTCTCGGAATTCTAACAGGAAGGAAACGACGGACCCGAAACCTGCATGCCCGTAAGCAGAGACTTGGCGCATTTTTGGTTTTGCGCGTTGGGAACCAGTCCTAGTGCTGAGTCGGCAAGGCGCAGGCAGCGATGGTGGAGAGCGATGGTGGAGAGTGATGATGCAGGCAGCGATGGTGGAGAGCGATGGCGGAGGTCTGATGTTCTGTCTTCCACGACAGGTTCCGTCACCAGGGCATTGTCGGGGGATGCGGGAGGAACTAGGGCGGCCTTACCTTTCCTCACCTGCTCTCAGCCCGTCCCGTCCGTGCTGATAGCGCGCCTGGCTCCGCATTCCCCTGCAGTTTTCGTCTCCTCCAGGGTCCCAGTCGTCAGATTAGGACTTGCCGTTGACGGACTCCGATTCCGCAGCTCCCGATTTGTCTCCCTTTGTTCCGACTTCCGGCTTTTGAGGCAACACACAGGCGTTGCGTGCTGAACGGCGGCCACCACTTGAGCCAGACTGAGTCTCCAATCCGAGGTGAGACCACCCGTGTCGGCCTCACCGCAGTGGCTGGTGGCGCCATAGAGCGCGGCAATTAGAGCCCGCTGTGAGGCATTGAAGCCACGCCTTCTCGCCTGTGCCTCTGTGTGAAGGAGGCTGCCATGGGACCCGACACGACTCCTGCCCACTGTGGACAGTGACACTCCCCCTGCCGCGCTCCCGTGTCCATCAGTGTCTCCCTCTGTAGGAATTACACAGTGTTCAGCTGTGCCGAACTTCCCACTGACAATCTCTGGAGGAAGTCTTGTTACGCTGTCAGTGCAATTTCAGAAACATTTTCATCCCTGATGGGTTGCGCAATGTTCAACACCCCTGCAGCGTTGTCATGCCATGTGTGAAAAGGGGGTGTTAGGACGGCGGCGTGTTGGTCTGACGGAGTGAGGATGTTAAGACATTTCACATTTCCATTTCAATGTGTTTGCATGTTTGTGAAATGTATGTTTACACATCTGTCCTTATCCATCCGTCCATTCAGGCGGTCGTCTGCCTGTCAGTGTATCTGTTGGTGTGTCTGTGTGTCTGTCTACGTCTGTCTGCCTACCTGTCTGTCTGTGTGCCTACGTCTGTCTGTGTGTCTGTCTACGTCTGTCTGCCTACCTGTCTGTCTGTGTCCCTACGTCTGTCTGTGTGTCTGTGTTTCTGCAGTCTGAAAGGAGATTCCATGCAAAGAGCAAAAACCATCCGTCCACACAGCACTCGTCAGCGGCCAGGACTTGAGGAGTTGGCGCGTGCAGTGAAGTGGCAGGCTGTCAGCTGTCAGGGAAGTTTTGTCCTGGCTGTGGAGTGGTCAGCACGGGCTCGAGTGCCAGTCCATGTGGAGGTACACTGTGTTCACTGTTGTCAGCAGGCAGTCACCGGGCTGTCACACGTCAGTCACCATTCAGTCATCCGGCAGTCAGCCACCAGGCAGCCAGGCACTTGGCAGTCACCTGGCTGTCACCAGTCAGTCATCAGGCGGTCACAACTCAGTCACCAGTTGCCAGTCACCAGTCAGTCAGTCAGTCACCAGTCACCAGTCAGTCAGTCAGTCACGTCACCAGTCGGTCAGTCACCAGTCACCAGTTAGTCACCAGTCAGTCACCAGTCACCAGTTGCCAGTCACCAGTCACCAGTTGCCAGTCACCAGTCACCAGTCACCAGTCACCAGACAGTCACCAGTCACCAGTTAGTCACCAGTCAGTCACCAGTCACCAGTTGCCAGTCACCAGTCACCAGTCACCAGACAGTCACCAGTCACCAGTTAGTCACCAGTCACCAGACAGTCACCAGTCACCAGTCAGTCACCAGTCACCAGACAGTCACCAGTCACCACTCAGTCGCCAGTCACCAGTCAGTCAGTCACCAGTCAGTCAGTCAGTCACCAGTCACCAGTCAGTCAGTCACCAGTCGCCAGGCAGACGGAACTCGATCCTCTAGCTGCTCGAGCCGCTTCTTCCTCGCACTCACCTTGAACATTCGACACAAACGGTGTCGGAAATTTGGCGACACTAAACATCCATCATTCTCACAGGTTCATTATGAATATTTTTCCCCTCACAAGAATCACTTCCTGTCCACATTCCTGCAGTTTCCCTCTCTTTTTTGGTGACTTCCTGCACTCTTCGCTTTTTCCATCCTCCTTCCGTCTTCCGTTCTTCCTGCTTCCTTCTCATCTTCCCTGGAGATGGCACCAAACGTGACGCGAGGAGACGTCTCATTCTGGCGGGGGCGGGGGGTGGAGAGGAAAGTGGAGAGGGGTGGGGGGCAGCTGTCGTGCCTGGGAGGGTTGTTCCAGTCTAGAGCTGCACTCTTGTAGAGGCCTGCTGGGTGCCAGTGTCCTCTCGACTTCTTCTTTCATTCCGCCACCTCTCTCCCTCCGCCACCTCTCTCCCTCCGCCACCTCTCTCCCTCCGTCATTTTCTGACACTCCCCCCCCCCCCCCCCCCCCCCACCCCTCCCACACACCCCGTGCTGTGAATGATGAGAGAAGGAGATTCCAGGAGACCTGTGGAACGCCCTACTCCAGGCAGGATGCGGGGTGGGACCAGGACTGATGCGATGGATCGGTGGGTGGACGGGTGAATGGACGGATGGATGGAAGGTTGGGCAGACCGAGGGGGTGTATGGACAAACGTACGGACGGACAGACGGACGAACGGATGGATGGACAGGCGGGCAGATGAACGGACAGGCGGACGAATGTATGGACGGACGGACGGATGTATGGGTGGATGGATGATGGATGGACAGATGTATGGACAGATGGATGGGTGATTGAGTGTGTGTGTGTGTGTGTGTGTGTGTGAGAGAGAGAGAGAGAGAGAGAGAGAGAGAGAGAGAGTGAGAGAGAGAGAGAGTGTGTGTGTGTGTGTGTGAGAGAGAGAGAGAGAGAGAGAGAGAGAGAGAGAGAGAGAGAGAGAGAGAGCAGAGGACTTTGGAACTGCCGAATTCCCAATCAGAATGAAAGATGAAAAGAGCAGAAGGCTACCGCTGGGTAATGGATGTTTTTGCTGAGTGAAACGTTTCTGAGCGAACTTGATAAAACATCAGCATTCTTCTTCCACAATGTCTCTCTGGAATTATTTTCCTCAAGGAATTTGCGTAGCAGTTCATTTTAAGGAGCTGTATTTTCTGGTTTTCGTGACCTGGTCGATAACGAGTGTGAGGTCGCGGGGTGTGAAACTTTTCGTACGCTGCACATCGCGTCTTCCCATCTGAAAGAGAAAGGTCAAACATGGGTTGCCATTTGCCGAGTCCGTGCACGGTGTGGAAAGGAAAGTACGGGGTGCTCTTGGAAATCGACCACGACAGTCGTTTCCTCGGTCGTGTGGAGTGAGGGACATTCTTGCCTCGCATCCGATGACGGTGCTTCCCGTTCTGGGGGCGAGAGGAGGCCACGGTGGGGAAGGTAGAGGGCATTATATGAACCCGAGTCACGTGACTCTGGCGTAGTTCGCAATGAATGCGTAATAGACTTGACCCTTCGCATTACAGCACTGCGCCAAATGTAGTTTGCCCCGGATACTATTTTTTTTCCACTTTCTACAGAAATCATTCAGATGTCAAAACTTCTTTCCAACACAAACATGTTCTTTTATGGAATAAACGCTTGTGTATTCCCTCAGCAAGCGTAATGTATGAGTTTTGTGCGAAATAGTCTCAGAACTACTTTAACGGCGTTTGTCAGGAAGCAGATGGCTACTCACAAGCCTCTCGTGTATTTGAATATTTCGGACGGAATTCTTCTATCACGTGATATGAACTGTGCTATAGACTCTTTCGCCGGCAGACGAAGTCTCTAGTCGACTAGATTGGGCAGAGGGCATTCAGCGTGGCTGAGACTAGTGAATATAGTCTCAGCAACAGGTTGGTCACGTGATAGCCTTAAATCTTCCATAACATGCATACCACCGTTCTGAACACAGAGTCTCGGCCACGCTGAATGCATATCACATCGTGAGTGTATTCCTCCGCTTGTTGTGATACACTCGATAATGGCAGCCATGTTTTCGTCAATTCATTTTCTAAACATCGATTTCCCATGAATGTAAAACTTGTATGCGGTAAAATTCGAATCACAAGAGTGTAATATTGTGAACTCTACTAATTATAAGGACTTTGAATACAACAGCAATATTTATACTTCATTGAGCGAGTAAGGCAACCAATCCCGTCTGCATAATCTTCGATACACACAGAAACCCACTGAGTGCTTTTGCTGATGAGGAATCATTAATTTAATGTATGCTTAGAAGGATTAAATTTAGAAAAACTGCTTCTGAGCTATCCGATAATATCGAACTTCGGAATCAGCGGATTCCTACAGAAGAAACTTCAATTCGATTAACGTTCAACACAGACGGAATGTAGGTTAAATCACTTACTGACTCCATCAGTCATACACGAATGATCGAAGTGTGGAGCTCGTCAAACAGTGTGAAGGCAGTTAGACCACAGGTTCCGGCCAGAAAGCATTTACTTGCGAGAGTATAACCATAGATTCACGAAACCAGCTCGGACCCATAGGAATCCTTTTCGCTGCGTTTATAGTAGGTCCAAAGATCGCGTGTACACAATCACAAACGCACGTGGCGTGCTCAAGGCAGTTTGCAACCTTATAGACACGTT
>JAWQFJ010022985.1:5000-19512 GCA_034096865.1 Theodoxus fluviatilis | reverse complement strand
TGTGCTTCACCATACCTCTGATGGTCATACTCATAGATTTGTGGAAAGCTCTCACTTGCAGTTGCCCCAGCTGCGCTTGGCAATGCGCTCCAGGGTTCATGCACACCAGAGGTCGCTGCAGCAGAGCTAGGCAAGGGCTGTTGATTCTGAAACGGCTTTTCAATCTTTGGAGGGCAGGTGGCGACAAGTGGGTACTGCGCATTCATCATGGGCTGACCATCAGAGAGCTTGCTCTTCTGGTCTTCGGTTGCTTTGGCGCGAACAGCTGGAGTCTTGCTTTCAAGCCCTTCCTGCTCATTCAGCTGCTTCTTCAGCTGGTCAAGGCGAAGCTGCAGGGCGGACACCACATTCACCTTAGACTCACCTAGGTCAGGGTCAGTGGTCAGCAAGTTGTTGAACAGAAGTCGCTCATTCTGGCTCAAGCCCAGGTCTGGCTGATTGAAATTAACGCAGGATGCACTGGAAACAGAAGGATTCTGCGACTTGGATGGCTTGGAAATCACTGAAGAAGAAGCTCTTGGAAAATCTGAGAGCCTGTCTGCTGAGAGTCGGCCATGGATGCTAGAGGAAGGCTCAGAGATGGGAGAGACTCTGACAGAGGATTTGCTTCCACTGGGAATTCTGTGCCTGTCCTGTCCTTCGTGTGCCTGGCCATCCATTCCAGCTTCCCTATATGACATGGTGAAGGGTTTCTTTTGGTCATGTCTGTAGTGTCCACCATCACCCCTACTGCTGGTAGACTCTGTGTCCCTACTCTGCTGGGGGTAAGATGATGCAAGATTTCCTCCAGGAACTCTGGCAGATGAAGAAGGAGCTTCCAAGTGTTCTGCTTTCCAGTCATACCTTGGAGTACCTGCAGGTGAGCTGACGTGGTTCCTCCACTGTCCACGATCCCAAGAATCTTGAAATTCTGAGTACATGGGATTTTCTTCTGCCCTGCTTGAATACCCCGGATCACTGCCACTTGGTCCGGGATATCTCTGCATATGTCTGTCCTCATGAGCCGTCATCGGAATGAAGCTTCTCAGTTCATCCCTGGGGACTTCATCTATCCTGGTATCATCGTTGCCATGATGTCTTTTTCCTTTGGACCATTGTGAATGATAGGGATCTCTCATAGGACTCCTTTCTCTCCCAAAGTTGTACAGACTACTTGAAGGCTCGTAAGTCTCTCCCTTGTGTGTGAGCTCTCTGTGTCCCTCAGGCATCACCAGGGCATGTGGGGGTGGACCAGCTGTGTTCAACTGCCTCTGGGATTCCAGAGATGGCGTGGGCATCAAGTCAGGGACAGAGCTCTTCTTATGTCTCTTTCTCCGCCTCCCCCTAGGGGCTGTCCTTTCACTACCGGGAACACCCACACCGTCCTGATAGGGGTGGAACACTGGTACTTGAACTCTGTCCATGTCTGGGTAAGGTCTGCTGTAGCCTTGACCCCGCCACTCCCTCGGCCTCTGGAGGTCACTTCTAAATTTAGACATGATGAGAGAGGGTCATCTATTTTGCAGCCAATGACTGGTCCTGATGTTTCCTGATGGGCAATTGACTCGTCAGCACAGTCACCTGCAAATAAACACAAACAGCCTTATATCATGACACGTGGTCTTTCAATTGGAATGGTTGTTATGAAGACACATGACAATGACATTTTGGTCGAGTCCAAAACCAGGACCTGCAACTTCTCTGTGGTGTTCAAGTGCACATTGTAGTAACCTGCACCAGGTGCACATTGTAGTAACCTGCACCAGGTGCACATTGAAGTAACCTGCACCAGGTGCACATTGTAGTAACCTGCACCAGGTGCACATTGAAGTAACCTGCACCAGGTGCACATTGCAGTAACCTGCACCAGGTGCACATTGAAGTAACCTGCACCAGGTGCACATTGCAGTAACATGCACCAGGTGCACATTGCAGTAACCTGCACCAGGTGCACATTGTAGTAACCTGCACCAGATGCACATTGAAGTAACCTGCACCAGGTGCACATTGCAGTAACCTGCACCAGGTGCACATTGTAGTAACCTGCACTAGGTGCACATTGTAGTAATGTGCACCAGGTGCACATTGTAGTTATGTGCACCAGGTGCACATTGTAGTAACTTGCATCAGGTGCACAGTGTAGTAACCTGCACCAGCTGCACATTGTAGTAACCTGCATCAGGTGCACATTGTAGTAACCTGCACCAGGTGCACATTGTAGTAACCTGCATCAGGTGCACATTGTAGTAACCTGCACCAGGTGCACATTGTAGTAACCTGCACCAGGTGCACATTGTAGTAACCTGCACCAGGTGCACATTGTAGTAACCTGCACCAGGTGCACATTGTAGTAACCTGCACCAGCTGCACATTGTAGTAACCTGCATCAGGTGCACATTGTAGTGACCTGCACCAGGTGCACATTGTAGTAACCTGCACCAGGTGCACATTGTAGTAACCTGCACCAGGTGCACATTGTAGTAACCTGCACCAGATGCACATTGTAGTAACCTGCATGATCAACAATTGCAAATCTTTTTACTTGGAATAGTATGCCATGGAAAAAAGAATTTGTGGTTAACTCTTACTGCGTTAGTCGCAGCATAGGCAGCATGGTCAGGTCTGGGTCAGTGTATGGATGGATGTCTGGGCCAGTGTATGGATGGATGTCTGGGCCAGTGTATGGATGGATGTCTGGGCCAGTGTATGGATGGATGTCTGGGCCAGTGTATGGATGGATGTCTGGGCCAGTGTATGGATGGATGTCTGGGCCAGTGTATGGATGGATGTCTGGGCCAGTGTATGGATGGATGTCTGGGCCAGTGTATGGATGGATGTCTGGGCCAGTGTATGGATGGATGTCTGGGCCAGTGTATGGATGGATGTCTGGGCCAGTGTATGGATGGATGTCTGGGCCAGTGTATGGATGGATGTCTGGGCCAGTGTATGGATGGATGTCTGGGCCAGTGTTTGGATGGATGTCTGGGCCAGTGTATGGATGGATGTCTGGGCCAGTGTATGGATGGATGTCTGGGCCAGTGTATGGATGGATGTCTGGGCCAGTGTATGGATGGATGTCTGGGCCAGTGTATGGATGGATGTCTGGGCCAGTGTATGGATGGATGTCTGGGCCAGTGTATGGATGGATGTCTGGGCCAGTGTATGGATGGATGTCTGGGCCAGTGTATGGATGGATGTCTGGGCCAGTGTATGGATGGATGTCTGGGCCAGTGTATGGATGGATGTCTGGGCCAGTGTATGGATGGATGTCTGGGCCAGTGTATGGATGGATGTCTGGGCCAGTGTATGGATGGATGTCTGGGCCAGTGTATGGATGGATGTCTGGGCCAGTGTATGGATGGATGTCTGGGCCAGTGTATGGATGGATGTCTGGGCCAGTGTATGGATGGATGTTTGGAGTTTTACGGCCTATCACCCTTTGCAGACCATGTATTGTAAGGCCAGTAACCACGAAAATCACTGGAACAGTTCCAAGTGCAATTCAAGTCAAGATGTCTCTACTTATATGCCTCTTATAAATCCTGTAGGGAGACAGGGTGGATCAATTCTTTTACCCTCAACCTATAGGGGAAGCTTTGGGCCCAGGCCTCTAGGCACGGCATATGTCCCGTGTGATGGGGGTAAAGTTATTTTTCTCTCTGTTGTGATTGATCTTAAACTAGTTAAAGCCGATTGTTTGCTCTCACTCTATGGAGGAAGGGTCTCTGCATGTCCATACAAGTGGCCGGGGGCAGAGGTCATGAACCTTTCCCTCTGAATGGGTTATCCAATCAATCCTAATTGTGACACCATGGTAAGGGTAACACTAACATGCAGTAGGTCGGTTCGAACTTTTTTCCTTCTCTTTTCTAGATGATGCCAAATTGAACATAACCCAAACTTTCTTTCACTGAAAATGCGTTTATTAAAAAACCGTAAAATGTGGATTCCCTGAGTGCACACAGGGCAGGGAAGATGGGACAGCATGCAGTTTGATTACCTTCAATTTCTTTCTTTCTTTCCTTTTTTTGGGGGATGAATTTTTTAAACTTTAGGGTTGGAAGCAATAAAGTATAGATTGGGTTACTGCAAACCTTCAACCTCTCCCCCCCCCCCCCCCCCTCCACCCTTCAAACCCCCCCACCCCCACCCCGCTCCCCAATGGAGCATGTACATGAGGCTGTGCCAAAAGGTGGCATTTCAGACCCCATGTGTGTTTGGAAAGCAAGTCTAATTAACTGGATTACCCCAACATGTTTACATGCATTGTGCTTTGAAAAGGGGAGTTTGATGAATGCTTTTTTAATATTTTAAAGCTTGTTGCTGTTGTGAATGTCAAATAAAAGAATAAAATGTTTAAAACATACACCGGAAACGGCCCCGAAACATTTTGGACATTTTGGTGTCCTCTGGAAACTTTCGATTTTTCATGATCTGCATCACTGCATCGGTTTAAATCTGCGTATTTCATACAGTCTAAGCATGCAACTCTTTGTAGAATGTGCAACAATCGTAATTAGAACCAGAATTTATCTAAAATCTGGCCCAGTAAATAGCCGTTTTTTTTCGAAAGGCTCATGTCCGCAGACCAACTTGTTTACAGATTCGATTTCGCCGGTCTTGGTGCTTTGAATGGCATCCATTTTGGATGAAAACGATAGTTTCGTATTCGAGGAATTAAAAGCAGTGTGTTACATTTGAGTCAGAATCTGCGAAGTTATTGTATCTAGCAACAAAAAAAATCGATTAAGTTTAATGTCCGACAGTTACGTTTGACCAATTTCGTTATTTTTGCAATTTTCACAAAGAAGTTCGCGAGTATTTGATACGAAAGCGTGGAAACCACTAGCTTTGCTTCTACGGCATTTCCGGTCTGTTGATTCGATTTGTGAATCATGGAAACGACGATCCGTGAAGGTGAGAAAATATTTTACTGTCTGCTCAGTGCAAGGTGTTACGTGTGACCTGTTGTTACGTTTGACAGATAATTCTTCTTTCTGCGAATTGAATTAGCTTATAATAACTGCTTGCTACTTTTGGGAGGCAAATATGATGGAAGAAAAATACAATCCTCTGGCCAGTTTTTGTCCCGCACGATTTTAGTGACCAAATGTGGAGAAATCACTGATCTCGGACATGGTTCTGTTTATGTCCGTGTTACGATTCAGGAGGACACGTTCGTGTCAGTGTAACGATTTAAGAAGAGACGTTTATGTCCTTGAACGATTGTAGCCAAAGCTGAAAAAAATGCATTTGGGTTAGCAGGGGGAAAGAATATGTTCATGGGACTGTTTTATTCCCCCCCCCCTCCAACAACGAAAAACAAGAAGGGCAAAGCCCATACGACTCACATGCTTGACCTTGAGCTTTATATGACCTTGACCTTCAGGTGACCTTCAAGGTCAAGGTCAAACAACTAAACCTACCAATGACATCATACACAAAGAAATGCTTTACACATTTTTCCTACCAAAATACATGTGACCTTGACCCAAGGTCAAGGTCATCCAAGGTCATGCAACACAAAGCTGTTAATTCAAGACATAGGAAGCACAATGGTGCTTATTGGCACTTTCTACCATGAGATATAGTCACTTTTAGTGGTTCACTACCCCATTTTGGTCACATTTCATAAGGGTCAAAGTGACCTTGACCTTGATGATATGTGAACAAATGCGTCTCATGATGAAAGTATAACATGTGCCCCACATAATTATTAAGTTTGAAACAGTTATCTTCCATAGTTCAGGGTCAAGGTCACTTCAAAATATGTATACAATCCAACTTTGAAGAGCTCCTGTGACCTTGACCTTGAAGCAAGGTCAACCAAACTGGTATCAAAAGATAGGACTTGCTTTGACCTATATACCACTTGTAGCAAAGGTCGCCATTCTCAATAACGTGGGAGAAAATTGGGAAAATGTGAAAAATGACTGTTTTTGAGACCACATTTATGGCTCCTGTGACCTTGACCTTGAAGCAAGGTCAAGTCACTATGTATGTCTTTTGAGGCCTTGTCATCATACACCATCATGCCACATTTGGTGTTGATAGACTTAATAGTCTCCGAGAAAAATCCAACGTTTAAGTTTTTTACGGACGGACGGACGGACGGACGGACGGACGGACGCCCGGACGGACGGACGGACGACACGGCTCAGTACATAGACTCACTTTTGCTTCGCATGTGAGTCAAAAAGAATCAAAGATTTTTTTTTATATTGTGATTTTGCAAGGAGTTTACGTACAACCAAATTAATTAGATTTTCGATTGAATTGAGAACCTTGCCAATCTTGGATTTTACTTTTCAAATCTGACTATTTTCAGTTGTTTTTGCCAGTAGAAACAGAAAGTTATTGCTTGTTTTGTGTTGCAGGTGTTGGGGTGTGAAACATCCAAAGTGTATGTGAGGTTCATGCGTCAGGCCGAGGACTTATTCTTTTGGGACAGCTGCCCAGAAGAATATTGGGAGGATATGCTGGTTTTCCTGCGCAAATCAAGGAAAGTCAACATTAAAATGGACACCAAGCGGTCTACAAACCGCCGCCAGCTGTACTTCTTTAAATGACTTTGCCTTGAAGGCTAACATTTCATGATAGTGCCACATTGTGTTTGTTGTTTTGACATGGTATCAATGTTTGTCAAGTATACCCTTTTCCTGTTTCATTGTGTTGCTATTTAAAGATATGTTTTGAAAAGAAAACAAGCCATGTTTTCTAACACATACCATTAAGATTATAATTTTTATAATTTGCTGTTTGATAATCAGATTCTAATTGAGTGCATTGAGTCTTTTCCTGTCCAGCTATAGAGCGTAACGCAAGACAGGTAGAACGCTATTTTGACCTGGTTTTGAACATGATATTACTTTTGATTGCATTTTTATGTTTTAGATGTACCTAGTCTTTAGGTTAAAAATGTATTCTAAATGTCTATTTGAATATTGTAGTTATTTTTGACATTTTGATTGATTTCATGTCCACTGACTCCATGTAACACGTGACAGGTAAAACGCAGATTTGACCTGTTTTGAACGTCATGTTACTTTTTTGTGTTTTGATGTTCCATAATTACCTAATCTTCAAAATATGACTGTATCCAAAAGGTCTATTTAATATTATAGTTGTCATTTTTGACATTTTGAATGATTTCATGTCCACTGACAACAGTGTAACACGTGACAGGTAGAATGCTGTTATGACTTGCTTTGAACATGTTTTGGTATTGTTTCTGTTGTCATATTCCAGAAATAACCCAATCTGTAGATTGTAACTGAAAAGTTAGTGTATGTATAACATTCTGGTTGTTATTTCAAATATTATGAACATTTTCATGTCCATCAACATTTTGTAACACGTGACCGGTACAACAACATGTTTAACTAGTTTTAGCAAACTTTAAACACTTTTAGGGATATGTTTATCATCTGTCAGTGTTTCTGTTGAAGTGTTATAGTTTATTTTAGTGTTTATACTTCTTGTGGTTACTCAGCAGAAAGTATCAGTTTTGACTTTTATGATTTTTGAGCGTCTTGCGACATTACGTGACGCTGCATTCAAGATTTGGCTCCAAATGTACTTTTAAAGACTGATAATGCTTCTGCTGGGTCTGTTCACTAGAAATAAATCAACACCAGTTGTATGAAATGATATTAATGGCTTCTGTGGTCAGTTTTGCTGCACATGTGGCTTTTCTCAAAATTAGCGTATCATGGCATATTATCAAACAGTACACATTTCCCAAATGCACAAACCATTCTTTTATTACAAAAATGTGTTCATCAAAGACTAAAGTATCACTTCAAACACAAAAAATAATCAACTGAAAAGGTTTATTTTGTCACAAATGTCCAAGCACCCCCCCAGCACGTTTTGGCACAGCCTCACATGTATATTTATCCAAGTCGGTCTGTCTGCTTCCTCCTTATGGATATCAAACAGACAAAAAGCTTCCTTGATCAAACCACTGACAGTCAGAGAAACAGCTTGCCAATATTTGCAAATTTATCTACTATTATAATTATGTTTTGGCAAGGAAAAAACAAACAAAAAAAGTGGTTACAGTAACCAATCCTAAACATTTTCCAGCCATTAACAAAAGAAAGAAAAGAAAGAATTTGATGGTAAACAATAATTTGCATTCTGTTCCATCTTCCCTGCCCTAAGAGCACACTGGAAATCCATTATTTACAGAGAGAAAAAAAGTGTTTTCAGTGAAAGAAAGTTTGGTTTATGTTCAATCTGGGCTCTTCTAAAAAGACAAAAAGAGGTTCAGGTTGACCTTCTGACCCTTTTCATTTTTTGCCATGTTTCCTTGACTACAATCATTTTGGGGGTATTGGCCTATTGGTATGAATATTTATGCAATTTTGTCTTTTTTTTTTGGGGGGGGGGGCTTCTCTTCTTCTGCTACTTTTCTTCCTCCTCTCTCATCCTCCTCTTTTTCCAGATCCTCTCCCTTCTGCTTTTACTTCTACTTCTAGTCCTGAAATGTGTGGGCTGCTTCTTCCAGGCCAATTGAAATGATCTAACACACCATGAGAAAGGACTTCAAACGTTTGATAAGAAATAAGTTAATAAGATACTAAAACAACACATGTCTGTGACTGACATTGTAGCCATTATGAAGATACAGAACAAACGAATGAAAAGAAAAAGAGAAGAAAAACATACCCTCTTGGCAAAAATCATGTTATGTTACTGATTTGCATGGCCATGGCCATGGGGAATGTGTACGACACAAATTGACAGCAACTAAGCACAAACCCAATAATATCAATGACTGACAACGTGAAAGATCTAACATCTACATTTCCATCCTTTTCCCCCCATACATTGGTCCCATACTTTGTCAAAAGCTTGTCAAAAAGACTCCTTATCTCAGTCAATTCTGAGTTTCTCTGCGCAGCTCTCGACCTCTCGTTCAGACTCGTTCGGTAGTTGCAGTGACGCTCGACAGAAGAGTAGACGACACGTCTGTTTCAAAGCAAATGCTAGTGATGAGTCGACAACATTCATCTTCATCAACAGCCATTGCTGTTGGTATTACTGTCAAATATCATGCAAGCGGTCGAAACGTTAACTAGAAGAGCGGTACCGACTACTACAGCACATCAAAAATCACGTTGAACGTGGTGTCGGCGTTCGTACGGTTACAGTACGAGTACACAGGTCCGGTCTCTAGCGAATGTTCAGTCACAACGAGGGCATTCATCCGCAACATTATGCATACTACATAGCATCAACGATGAGGCATGGAAGCAATTTACCTGTTCTTCGATCAAAGGGAAGCTGCCAACGCGAACTTGACGGGGTAAGAGGATAATAATAACGAATCAAATGTACATGCAGCGTCGAACTCATAAGCGGCAACACGGGGGGCCAGTTACCAAGGCCCGCTACTCTTCATGCCTAGCTCAATCTCCAAACGAACAGTTCAGTTTCCATCTCATATTTTTTTAGGAGGGATCGAGGGCGGGATCGAGGGAGGGAAGGATAAAGGGAGGGAGGGATAAAGAGAGGGAGGGATAAAAAGAGGGAGGGATAAAGAGAGGGAGGGATGGAGGGAGGGATCAAGAGAGGGAGGAAGGGAGGGATCAAGAGAGGGAGGGAGGGATCAAGAGAGGGAGGGATCGAGGGAGGAAGGGAGGGATCAAGAGAGGGAGGGATCAAGAGGGAGGGAGCGAGGGATCAAGAAAGGGAGGGAAGGATTGAGAGAGGGAAGGATCGAGGGAGGGAGGGATCAAGGGAGAGAGAGAGGGATCAAGGGAGGGAGGGAGGGATCAAGAGAGGGAGGGATCAAGAGAGGGAGGGAGGGAGGGATCAAGAAACGGAGGGAAGGATCGAGAGAGGGAAGGATCGAGGGAGGGAAGAAGGGAGGGATCAAGGGAGAGAGGGAGGGATCAAGGGATGGAGGGATCATTTCGTACCCTGGACGTTTCGTACCCTGGTCGTTGTGTAAGTAGGTCATTTAGTCGATTCGTACCTTTTCTACCCTAACCCTAACCCTAACTCGATCTAACCCTAACCCTAACCCCTAACCGTACGGGTTATAGGGTTAGGGTTAGGGTACGAAACGACTAGGTACGAAACGTCCAGGGTACGAAACGACCGGACCCGCATTGTAAAATTAAATAAAAACCGCTGGCGCTGAACCTCCAGGTTTTGGCATTAAAAACCCCCCAATACAGCTGCGAGGGCCTTCAGTAAACCTGGAGGGATAAAAAAAAATCGAATACAGGACGTTTCGTACCCTAGTCGTTGTGCACCTCATTTAGTCGATTCGTACCTTTTCTACTCTAACCCTAACTCTAACCCTAACCCTAACTCTAACCAGTTAGGGTACGAAACGACTAGGTACAAAACGTCCAGGATACAAACGACCCGCATCGTAAAAAATCGTTCTTTCTCCTTCACCAATGTTCTCCAAATTCACCCTTCTCAAAAATCTCCTCGCAAATGACGTCACGTTATTCGACGTCAAATGATGACGTCACACATTTTGCAAATGGAGTCTGTTGTATCGTTTTCATTGCAACACCAAAATGTAAAAAAGTCACTTTCTTTTCAAACCTCGATTCTGAAAATTTGATAATATTCAATCGGACCTAACTTCCAGTCAGTGTGCAAAATCTCAAGGAAATCCGTCCAGTAGTTTTTGAGATATAGGCCGTCAAGTCGGGACAGACACACACACACACACACACACACACACACACACACACACACACACACACACACACACACACACAGATAAAAACCGCTGGCGCTGAACCTCCAGGTTTTGGCATTAAAAACCCCCCAATACAGCTGCGAGGGCCTTCAGTAAACCTGGAGGGATAAAAAATCGAATACAGGACGTTTCGTACCCTAGTCGTTGTGCACCTCATTTAGTCGATTCGTACCTTTTCTACTCTAACCCTAACTCTAACCCTAACCCTAACTCTAACCGGTTAGGGTACGAAACGACTAGGTACAAAACGTCCAGGATACAAACGACCCGCATCGTAAAAAATCTTTCTTTCTCCTTCACCAATGTTCTCCAAATTCACCCTTCTCAAAAATCTCCTCGCAAATGACGTCACGTTATTCGACGTCAAATGATGACGTCACACATTTTGCAAATGGAGTCTGTTGTATCGTTTTCATTGCAACACCAAAATGTAAAAAAGTCACTTTCTTTTCAAACCTCGATTCTGAAAATTTGATAATATTCAATCGGACCTAACTTCCAGTCAGTGTGCAAAATCTCAAGGAAATCCGTCCAGTAGTTTTTGAGATATAGGCCGTCAAGTCGGGACAGACACACACACACACACACACACACACACACACACACACACACACACACACACACACACACACACACACACACACAGACAGATAAAGTCTGTAGGACCTCCAGTAAACCTGGAGGGATAAAGTCTGTAGGACCTCCAGTAAACCTGGAGGGATAATCCTTCTTTCTCCTCGAAATTACGTCACGTTATTCGTTATTCGCCATCAAATGATCACGTCACACATTTTGCATTCGGACTCTGTTCTAGGGTTTTCTTGGCGACACCAAAACGTAAAAAAGTCACTTTCTTATCAAACCTCGATTCAGAAAATTTGACACATTCAATCGGACCTAACTTCCAGTAAGTGTGCAAAATGTCAAGGAAATCCGTCCAGTAGTTTTTGAGATATCAGCCGTTAAGTCGGGACTGACAGACACACAGACAGACAGACAGACAGACAGACAGACAGACAGACAGACACACACACACACACAGATAAAGCTGTGAGGACCTCCAGTAAACCTGGAGGGATAAAGCTGTGAGGACCTCCAGTAAACTTGGAGGGATAAAATTTGTTTTTAGATATTTAGTTTCGAGTTTACCAAATAAAAAGTGAGTATGTTTCACTGGATTTTTAAACAAGACGGGCAAAGCCCATACGACTCACATGCTTGACCTTGACCTTTACATTACCTTGACCTTTAGGTGACCTTCAAAGTCAAGGTCAAACAACTAAACCTACCAATGACATCATACACTAAGAAATGCTTTACACATTTTTCCTACCAAAATACATGTGGCCTTGACCCAAGGTCAAGGTCATCACAGGTCATGCAACACAAAGCTGTAAATTTAAGACATAGGGAGCACAATGGTGCTTATTGGCACTTTCTACCATGAGATATGGTCACTTTTAGTGGTTCACTACCCCATTTTGGTCACATTTCATAAGGGTCAAAGTGACCTTGACCTTGATGATATGTGACCAAATGTGTCTCATGATGAAAGTATAACATGTGCCCCACATAATTATTAAGTTTGAAACAGTTATCTTCCATAGTTCAGGGTCAAGGTCACTTCAAAATATGTATACAATCCAACTTTGAAGAGCTCCTGTGACCTTGACCTTGAAGCAAGGTCAATCAAACTGGTATCAAAAGATATATATTACTTTGCCATATATACCATATATCGGTGAGGTATCCAATCTAAAAAATTTCTGAGAAAATTGGGAAAATGGCTGTGTTTGAAACATTTACGGCCCCTATGATCTTGACCTTGAAGCAAGGTCAAGTCATTATGTATGTTTTTTGAGGCCTTGTCATCATACACCATCATGCCAAATTGGGTGTTGATAGACTTAATAGTCTCCGAGAAAAATCCAACGTTAAAGTTTTTACGGACGACAGGACGCCCGGACGCCCACATGCCTGGACGCCCGGACGCTCGGACAGACGACACGGGTGACCTAGTATGAAAGTATAACATGTGTACTACAATGGTATGAAGTTTGGAAGTTATCTTCCATAGTTCAGGGTCAAGGTCACTTCAAAATATGTATACAATCCAACTTTGAAGAGCTCCTGTGACCTTGACCTTGAAGCAAGGTCAATCAAACTGGTATCAAAAGATAGGGATTACTTTGCCCTATATACCATATATTATAGGTCAGGTATCCAATCTCAAAAACTTCAGAGAAAATTGGGAAAATGTGAAAAATGGCTGTTCTTTAGACAACATTTACGGCCCCTGCGACCTTGACCTCTAAGCAAGGTCAAGTCTTTGTGTATGTTTTTGTACATACATCATCATGATAAATTGGGTGGGTGAGTACATAGACTCACTTTGGCTTCGCACGTGAGTCAAAAAGGGGCTGCCTAGTGTCCCGCTTTCTCCTATCTATTACGACATCTCACTTTAACTCAACATTAAACAAAAAATACTCAGGATCACAACTCTTTTTTTTCTTTTAGCGACGGTTATCCACAAGAATGTCAAATCCTGATGAAAAATACTATGCTGAAACACGATCGTCTGCATCTTGTGAAGAAATGTGGCGGTAGACCTAGAGGAGTTGCCTCCCTTGGTCCACAAGCCTGGTTTTCCCAGTGGGTCGACACCACTGACAGCAAAGATCATAAATCTTTGCTGACAGTGTGAAGCACACGCGTTCATTGAACAGACCAGCTGTCGTGCCAGATAATAAGCCGTAGAGCCGTACAGTCTACAGAGACAACCAAGACATGTCGCTAGTGTTTCACCTGTCTGTTCTGATCCAAGTTCCTCTCCAATTTCTGCTGACGGCACTGCATCATTGTGCATGGAGATCAAATGAGAGAGAGAGAGAGAGAGAGAGAGAGAGAGAGAGAGAGAGAGAGAGAGAGAGAGAGAGAGAGAGAGAGAGAGAGAGAGAAGACGAAGGCCGACTGAAACTTGCCATGACCTAATTGGAGGGATAAAAAAATTACGAAATTACGTCACGTTATTCTTCGACGTCACACATGCCAAAACTTGTGTCGGGACAGAGTTATTAAAAAAAGTCACTTCAAAGTCAAATTTGGTCACGAAAAATACCCTACGACCCCTTCCCAACCGTCCTCTTGGCTGATGCCAAAAAGCAAAGCGATCGGCGAAACGGGCTCGGAGGAGTTTTACCTTTTTGCGTATTAATATATAGATGACCTTGTCAGGGGGTCCCTGGGGTGGGGCGGCGGGCAGAAGTTCACCAGCTGGCTGGGTGTCCAGCTCTTCAAATCTTCCGCCCTCTAACGTTCCAACCCGGAGGAGAGGCCGAATACTAGGCGTTATTCACATTATATACCCTTGGCTGGGATGCGGGGACGGTGCTCTGGCTAATACCAAGGTATGTGATGACTAAGGTACTACGTGTATTTCTAGCACAGAACGGAGCAGCGAGAACAAAGAGGGGGAGGGGGAACATTCTATAAATTGTTTACTATAATCAATTATGAAGGTTTTCGAGCACAAATCGTCGTTTTTGGGGATACGAAACGTCGGGGTTTTAGGGTACGAAATGTTGCGTGTAAGAAACGTCATCAAGGCGTAGCTCCGGTCATCATGAAAAGCATGCTAAGGAGGTCGCTTTGCAGCACTAGCCACTACGCGTCTTGATTAAGCCATTTCACTGAGCCTCCTGAACAAGGCTTGAGAGTCTGACAGGTTCACAGAGAATAAAATAGAATAGAATTCTTCGGCTTGCTTAGGCGTCCAGGGCCTATCGCCGATTCTGGTGG
>JAWQFJ010022982.1:5000-19209 GCA_034096865.1 Theodoxus fluviatilis | reverse complement strand
CGATGGAAATATTGTCACTTGCTAACTGGAATAGTTTTTTCGCCATCGTTGTGTTGATGGACCTATTCACTAAAGGCAGCAGTCGTGACGCACAGAGAACAATGCAATATAAAATCAAGGTGAACGGTCCTTCCAAACTTTTAGCAAGATACCATTGCCATTTTTCATATCAATGTGTCATCACATAGCATAGTTGATTTCATTCAATATGGCGCTTTACATGCTGCTATGTACAGATGCTGATACATTATGATTGTTTCAAGACGAGAGTAATGCATACGGTTAACATGCATTTAAGATAAACTTATTTAAAAAACTTTACTGATACAATACTCCGTTTTCAACAAATGTGTACAGAGAAGGGATACTCTCATTGGCTTGCAGCTCACATGAGTTGAGCAGTGGCTAATGCGAATGCCCTGGTTGTATCTACGAGAGCAATCTGTTTACAGCTTCACAACACATGACATGAATTCGGTTGCAAGTAAGGCGGAATCACGATAATGACAAGGTGCCTAGTTAAGCAATCAGACACAGTCTCTAGCACAGTAACAAGTGCCACAATAATAAGGACATCTCATTCGTGGCAAGTTATGTTTAAGGGACAGAACATTTCCGGGTGTAATGTAAAATAGCTCAATGAAAACAGGGGTGGGGTGGGCGGGTTGGGTGAGGGGAAGGGGGTTGTCGGTTAGAGGAGATTTACATTGAACTATCTACCAGAAAATAAACCAGGGACTCCCTCCTAATGGGCTACAATGATATCATCACATCACGTATACGCACACCAAAATGAGTGTGTTGACATATGTATCTCTAACTGGCACCCTCATAATGGGCAACACTGATATCATCACATCACGTATACTCACACTAAAATTAGTGTGCTGACAAATGTATCTCTAACTGGCACCCTCATAATGGGCAACACTGATATAACCACATCACGTATACTCACACCAAAATGAGTGTGTTGACATATGTATATCTGACACCCTCGTGATAGGCTACAATGATATCACCTCATCACGTATACTCACACGAGAATTAGTGTGTTGACATATGTATCTCTAGCTGACACCCTCATATTGGGCAAAAGTGATAGCACCACATCACGTATACTCACACGAGAATTAGTGTGTTGACAGATGTATATCTAACTGACACCCTCATAATGGGCAAAAATGATAGCACCACATCACGTATACTCACACGATAATTAGAGTGTCGACAGATGTATCTCTAACAGACACCCTCGTATTAGGTAACAATGGTATCACCACATCACGTATATTCACACTAGAATTGCTGTGTTGACATATGTATTTCTAACTGACACCCTCATAATGGGCAACAATGATAACACTACACCACGTTTATATTTAGAATATAAATATGTGTTGACAGGTGTCTTCCAACTGTCCTCGTACTATCGTGCTCATGGTGAATGTGGTACCTATTTCGATGTACAACTCCCTTACAAACCAGTTACCCACAAACAAAACGAGAAAACACTTTAGGGTGTGGCATTGCATCCTAGATCTGTTGTTAACTCCGCTCCCCACCCAGCTGTTAAACACAGGCGGTGTTTAATCTATTTTAACTTAATGGCACCAGCTTCGCATCTTGCAACAACATTTTCTCCCAATAATCTGCTCACACTAGGAACATACAGTGATGTAGAAATGTACAAGAAATTAATATTTAGGCATCAGGACATCTTACAACTGACATATGAAGAAGCAGAAGCCACATAAGTTTATAAATGAGCGACGCTAGGCCGCCATTGAGACGTGTGTGGATACAACTGCTACATCACAAGCAAGAATCCATCTGATTGACTGTTCAAGGAAACATTTGAGGGGAAGGGGGGAGGGGGGATGTAACTAATATCAAACTTTGGTTTGTCTATTAAGAACAAGTGTTTTTTCTTCTTCAACCAAGAGTCTGCGTTTTGCTATTAAACCAAATAGCAAGTCTGACAGGATTCTAGCATACATCTGACACTTTTACTATTTTATTCTATTTTAATACTTTCTTATTACGGAAATAAAGGTTTCTCTGCCCCGAAATAGAAAAGTAAATTGACATCCAAACTTTCAGCGGACTGATCTGCCTGGGATAAGAATTATCCTTCTTGTTCTAGAATGATTACAAATGCAAAAGTTATATGTGATCTGACGGTGTGCATGATAAATATAGCAACATCAGTGTTTTTCACAGTGTTGAGGGCACTATATTGTCAAAACTAAAACGATGAAGTACTTTTCTTGAAAAAAGACCGACCAAATAAAAAAGGCATGGAACATGACAAATATCACTTCATCAAGTTGTGCACGCGCATACTAAGAGTTTTCTGATTTGACCCTATATACAAAATTACCGATGTAAACTATTTTAAAAGGAAGCGTGGAGGATTTATTTTTTTCTAAACAATGTTGTCGCTCACTTTGCAGTTGACCAGTATCCAAAAGCTTATAGATATCCGAGTAGCACACTCGAATGTACATTTCAACTTCCCAGCAAAAATTACCATGTAGGTGTAGTTGGACTGAAATAGAGGCTATTTTGTAATGATGTAACCGTGTGCCCAGGCACAAACAGACTTTGTCTAAATGATGCAACGGGTGAGCTCAAGGCACTGTATTCGTACGCTTTACATATTGTTTCCTTATGGCACCGCAGAAATGGCTTCATATTAGGTGGTGTTGATATTGACCTCAAACCTGCTTCTTAACGGAGACATCATTCACGCAGCGTGGATATTAAAACTTCCACCTCTACCTAACTTTCTGACATTTTTAGTATAAGTCATTTCCCTAATATTTCATTCACCAAACCGTCTGCAGTTTAGGTTGCTTTACATAAAGGTGCAGACTGGCATCTCACTGTTCTCAAATGTTTGCAACTCTGCCATGAGTCTCGTAGACTCGTTCTTTCTCAGATTTCATTGCAGCTTTGATGTAGAAGGCAACCGTCGGTCGTTCTTGCTGCCTGCTGTTTTGTTTTGTTTTGAGGTGGGCCTTTTCCTTTGAGTCCGAGTAATCTGTGAACAGAAAGAGAGTTATGATTCTACTTAGTTCAGTATGTATTATTGCGTTATTGTCTGTCTTATTGTCCATTTGTCTTATTATTTGTCTGTCTTATTTTATGTATGTTTTATCGTCTGTCATCTTGGCGATCTTATTGACTGTATGGCGTTTTGTTTAACTTATTGTCTGTTGTGTTATTGTCTGTCCGTATTATTGTTTGTCTGTCTTATTGTCCGTCTGTTTTATTAACTGTTTTATTATATGTCTTACAATCTGTATGTTATGTAGTATGTCTTATTGTATGTCTGTCTTATTGTCCGTCTCTCTTATTGTATGTCTGTCGTGTTGTCTGTCCTATATTGTATCTTATTGTCTGTCTTATTGTTTGTCAGTCTGTCCGTTCGTCCGTCTTCTTGTCTATCTCATTGTCTGTCGTCTTATTATCGTTTTGTTTGTCTGTCTTGTTGTCTTAGTGTGTGTCTTATAGTATGTCTGTCTTATTGTCTTATTGTCTGCTTTATTATATGTCCGTCCGTCCGTCCATTCATTCGATTATACCCGTAGGGACATGGTTACAGTGTTGTGATGAGGTAAAGAGCATCCGCGATTGAAAGGTAGATCTTTATCTTTTTTTCTTACAGCAAGCAGATACAGGCAAATTGAAAAACAGAAAAATGGAAGTAAAGTGCATATACAGTAACTTGACATTGTGCTATTCCAGATGATATAACACATCCCTTAATAATGTGAATAACGCATTTTTGGACCAGGCAAGTTCACTGTGTCTACAAGTATTTCGGCCTGTATCTCAAAATTACATCAAGCGACTTCCTACGCGTTTCCTTAGGCTGCCACACATATATACAAACACCGATATAAACTACTGGAACAACAATGAATGAATTGATCAGTGAACGAATGAATGAATGAACGAACGAACGAATAAGTGAATAAATGAAGTTTAAGGCTTATCAGCCTTTGTAGGCTATGTAGAGCCGCTGAGTACGAAAACTAGCACTGCAGGTCAGAGCAAGAGGAAGGTGAGCCACGATGTCCCTGGTCAGTCGACTCTCACGTGTTCTGACCCCCAACCCAGTGGGGACTGCAAAGGCAGGCATGGTGTCATGCTCTACCCTGAAAATGCTGTCGCCTGCTTTTCAGTTGATTGATGCATATGTAGTTGCATGTTGGAAACCTGGCTTTTTAATAAAGTTTGGGTGGCTTCAGATTTGTAAGGATTGTATCTCTGAGCCTCCCCCGAGGAATACAACCAGTTATTGGGTGCCGCACACGCAGCGACCGGAGTGTTGTTGTTTTTTCACATCATATTTTACATACTTCTTCGTCGTAGTACCTCAAAGAGTAGCAACACAGCTAACATGATATAACACCTGTCTCTTTATAAAGGGACAACTCAGGGTGTATTCAATAAATACATGTGCCCATCTTTCTCTTTTCTTTTTAAATGAAATTGTCACATGAATCATTTTGCCTTACATCAACGTTACACCGGAAATTTGATTGTAAGTACCTAACCTGATACTCTTTTTTGACCTTTTGAAATTTTTCCTTACCGTCTTCTTCTTTCTTGGGCTTCTCGTAGGGCAACAAGCCTTGCAGGTTCTTTCTATTTTCTTGAGAGTCCGGGTCTTCTTCACTTCGATGATACGGGTATTTTCATCAAAGGGGGGAATATTCGTAACTGTTTTTATATCCCTCATCATCTGCAACGGAAAGGGCAGGATGTTTGAATGAATACTCGCAAAGCCACACATTGCCTTCCACACCTATCCATTATGCAAATACAGTTAAACCGCAGAATTACGATCACCTCTGGGACTACCTCGAAATGGTCGTAATTCTGGCGTGGTCTTGATTATGAAATGTGTCCGTCTGGCCCAAGAATTTCGATATCGCGTTCGATACAGTGAATTTTTTACCATTGTCATAAACAGCAGTCAGTACCAGCGGTGACAAGGACACGTTCTCACACCAGAACAGTTCACCATGGAGTCCAAAATGACAATGTCCATGTCTTGATGAACTGGTCCAGGCGAATACGGCGTGCATCAGCCTCGACCTTCACTAGGACTTGTCACAGCTTGCTCTCTGCAGACACGAGGTTGTGGATGCCAGGCTTGTGATTGGGGTTAGCCGCAGACTTCTTGAGTTCACCAGTCCTCTTCACGGCGTCAGCAAAAATGTTGATGGCTTCAGGATTGTCATCCTCCTCCTCGTCACTGTCAGTAGTCTCCTGGGTGTCAGGTGACTGCACAGCGAGGAACTCCTCATCCCGAGGCTGCTCCCAGGCTGGGAATACCTGTTCGACTGCAGGGAAGTCAGTGTCCACGTCGGTGTAATCTTCAGGACTCATTGGCTGTGGGGAATTCAGAGTCCCCCCCGCAGTGCTCAGTAGGCATGCAAGTGGTAGGTCGTCCTCAAGATCATCATTGTTGACAGAATCAGACTAGGATAGGACACTGTGATGGTTCCCCATCTGTGGGGTTTGAGTACCAAGGAAGTTCTCTATCTCTCTCCCCTTCTATCTCTCTCTCGCTCTCTCTGTCTGTCTGTCTGTCTCTCTCTCTCTCTCTCTCCCTCTCTCTCTCTCTCTCTCTTCCTCCCTCCCTCCCTCCCTCCCTCTCTGTATCTCTCTTTCTCTCTTTTTCTCTCTCTTTCTCTCTCTTTCTCTCTCTCTGTCTCTCTCTCTCTCTGTCTCTCTCTCTGTGTCTCTCTCTCTCTTTCTGTGTCTCTCTCAGTCTCTCTCTCTGTCCCTCTTTCTCTCGATGAGGATGAATGCCTAGAGGGGACTGTAAGTGCCAGTCCCAGCTTCCAAGATAGAGTACCGCCATATTGGAAATGTCCATTACTGAGGAACTGTTCCATAATCATTCCCGTGCAGTCGACCATGGCCTGTCATACATTACGGGAGCTTCCTGTCTGTGAGGAATGTTACCAACAAGGGAGTGACTGTAAGGCATCAGTTTAACTTCTGAAGAGGATTGACGGAGATAATTCTCTATTGAAGTCGAACGCAACAGTTTGTCTCGCCATCTGGAATGCTAGGATGGAGTTTAAGTGGTCAACACGGTGAGTCACAACCTGAGTTGTTTTTCCCATCAGCATTGAAGTCCATCAAGAGCAAAGAAGACAGCGCCGTCCCTTCACTTCGGACTGGACACGCTAGCGAAGCCCAGGTTCGCCCCGAGGTCACTGCTGGGTTGGAGTTGTGCCTTGTTACTCGTCTCAGAGGTGCCTGCCCATCATTGCTGTTGCCTCCATCCCTTCTGCGGTGACTTGAGAATTGGTTTTGAAATTTTACTCGTCTGAGAGGTGCCTGCCCATTAACACTGTTGCCTCCATCCCTTCTGAGGTGTCTGTTGTAAACCCCTCACTCCTCAGCATTCCTGGACTTACCAATCAGTATTCGAAAAAACCCAACTGTAGTTCATCAATGGACATTTCATGAGAGCTTCGGAAATACTTAAAAGAGACAGATCATGAAACAGGGACTGATTTAAGTCTTAAATATTCTTCTTAAATTACGGCTGGTCTATTATTTAAGTATTCCTCCCGTGCATGCCTGATTCTTGCATGAAGTTTTCGTATTATGAACTTTGTTTGATCAAATAATTATTAGTTCTATTCTCATGACCTCTTCTTCTAGTTTTGAGAGAATGAGATAGCGCGAATAAAGGCAGTGACTGTTATGTGTGCAAGTCAGGCCTCATCCAACAACATATTAATGTATAATGCCATAGAATTTAAGGACGACTTGTAACAACACCATTTTTCTGGACGCAGCGTTCTACGGTAAAAAGGCATGACAGCCTTCACAGTCTCCAATCCAGTAACAAGCATGAAGAAAGTGGGAAAGGCTTCCATAAACGGGCCACGCTAGTGGACTCATCCGAGGAGAGGGGTGTCGTAAAGATTGTCAAGCTGGCGGGAAAACCAAACTGGAGGAACACAACATCCGATTGGCTGCGTTTTTGCGAGTTGTTTTTTTCTCCAACCGTCAATTCATTTTGTCATTTTTGCATGAATCACTGCGAATTCACTGAGAATTAACCAACCAAAATCGCTTGCCAGTCAGATGCTGTTGCTTGCTATAGCTTGTATGGCCCGCCAGCTTGGCCGTCTTTCCAAACCCCTCTTCTCGGATGAGTCCACTAATGTGACCCGTTAATGGAAGCTTTTTCGGAAAATGATGTTCTTGCCAACCTTAGCAGCAGCAGCAGCAGGATGTGTAATAAATTCGTATTCCGCGCACCTCCAGCACAGGGAATGCTCAGCGGCGCATGCACAAACAAATCTCCACGATTATACGTGGCACTGGGACGTCACGAAAAGAGGTCAACTCGGAGCCAGTAGTCGCTGAGACCCACTAGGTGGAAAAGGCACGTCTTGAAAACCTTCAAATTTGTCTCCTGATGCAAGGCCTGTGGCAGTTGATTCCAGAGGACCGGTGCGGCAGAGCAGTAAAGGACTTCGCACACGAGGCAACCAAAGTCTCTTGCCACGTTGCTTGCGGCCGGTTGCTTGCCATCGTGGCAGACAATGCTGGAGACTGAGCTCGCACACGCTTCCACTGTGAACTTTCACCTCTCGCCACGTGCTATTTATGGAAGCGTATTAATTCCCGCGCTTGCACTCAAGACGCTCTGCATCTCTCCCCCGAAGGCTTGCCCTAGCATGACTGAAACTTCAAGTGACGATGGCGACAGTACTTCGTCATCTAATGATGATGTTGCAGCTGCTGCTGCAATACGTATAATTGCCGAGCATAGTAAAAAGAGAAAAAGATCGTGTTGGTCTCGTGAATGGTTGACAAAACGACCAAGGCATGGTGCCTACTCGTGTTTACTACAAGAGCACCCCAACGAGGATCTCAAGGCAACACGGTTTTCCTTCGAATGAGCCATGAACATTTTCAGGAATTGTTGCAGCTGGTTGGGCCTCAAATAATTAATCAATTTAACCTGAACAGTATTTTCATAACACAGATGCAATTTAAATGTATCGTATTCGTGGTATCAGACGACACTAGCTTTGTACACAATGCTTCGGCGTGTAGATATGCGTCGACCTGCATTTCCACTTTTAAAATGTAGGAGCTTTCACGACCTATTGATGCATTCAACATACAGCTTTGATAAATTAATGCTGTTCATGGCTTACATTTTCTTTGGATGGGTTTCTAGTATCCCCAAATACAGCGTTTTCTGTGCAAAGCGTAGACAGGTCCGCCATTTAATTTTGCAACTAGTCGCCAGAACGCGAGAACGCGAGAACGAGGCTCTAAAGTCGCCCGGTGATTGGTGGATTCACAGAGTGGCACGCCACTGCCCCCAAAACTAGAACAGGTTTAAAGACGAGCAGCTCAGTTGCTGGTGGCGTGGAAAGTTGCTTGGAATGCCAGTTGCTTTCAACCGACATCGCACACGAAGCAATGTATGGCATGCAATCGAGTTGCCCGAGTGGAGTTGCCTCATGTGCGAAGGCCTTAAGGTATATCTCCTACCGAAGACTTTGAAGGTTGCCTCCTGAGGAGATGAGAGTCACGACAGTCCAGCTTGCCAAGTCCAGCACCAAGCCGCAATGGCTTGTAGTGGCGCTTGATGCTCCTGACGACGCCCAGGTCAAGAGGCTACAGCACGGAGGTGACGTTGGCCGGGAAGAACTTGCTGGTGACGTTGGCCGGGAAGAACTTGCTGGTGACGTTGGCCAGTTGTAGGCTCTGTGGATGTGAGGGCCGGCTGTCTACGAATATAACCACGTCTCTGCCCTGAGCACGCATCTTGCGGTTGAAGGCAGCGTCCCACTCGAGGAAGATGGCATCAGTCACTCACGCTTGTTTGTTGGCTGTCCATTTGTCAGGAAGGCCGTGCATATTCACGTCCCTAATGGAGCCTGGTCGCATGGCATGTCTGATCAAGAGAGGGGTCTCAGCACTCCACCGAGGCATCGACAGCAACAGTCAGCCTGTTCTTGGACCGTGTGGCGCCAGCACAGCCTCTGCCTTTGTGGCGTGTCAGCACGTCTTGTCAAGCAGTGCGTGCATGATCAAAGCAGCCTTGTAGATGCTGAAGCGATCACGCGGCAATTGGGATGTGACGAGGTCGGGGAGACGGTTCCTCCAGCAGCTGTTGAATCCGTTGGCATGGTAACGGCAGTACAGTCTTTACGTAAAGCCATATTTTGAGAGATCTATATCTCTAATTTAAAAAGTCATTCCACTCGCAATGTAAAAGTATCACATGCTTAAAGCTTTCCTTTAAATGTACGCTTAACAACAATCCAACACATTTCACCCATATCCCCTTTTCTGTAATATACGTTGCTGGGAATAAAATGTTTGAGAAATGTTGCGATTTTGTCATGAACAGTTCTGAGCAGTGCAGTGTGCTAGAGGGTGGGACATATGGGGATGGGGATGCATTTTCCTGATAGTAAGTTTTCTTCCCTGTGGCAGTCATATTCCCAGTATGCATGACTAATAAAGAGTTGTCTCGTGCAGATGAATATCAATTTCAATTTCTGTCAAAATGCAACAACACAAAATGCTAATACATTCATATCATAAATCATCTTCACTAGTACAATTTAGCCTCAATTTCTGCTATTTTTCTCATCAAAGTGGTATTTTGCATGACTTGCTTTATGAGTTTAGTCAAAGTCAATGATCTACCAGTATTGGACAATACGGCTCTGTGGTTTCCCATAAACTGTCTCTTGTAACAGCTGTCTCCAGTAACAGCTGTCTCCAGCAACAGCTGTCTCCAGTAACAACTGTCTCCAGCAACAACTGTCTCCAGCAACAGCTGTCTCCAGCAACAACTGTCCCCAGCAACAACTGTCCCCAGCAACAACTGTCCCCAGCAACAGCTGTCCCCAGCAACAACTGCTCCAGCAACAACTGTCTGCAGCAACCGCTGTCTCCAGCAACAGCTGTCTCCAGCAATAACTGTCTCCAGCAACAACTGTCTCCAGCAACAGCTGTCTCCAGCAACGACTGTCTCCAGCAACGACTGTCTCCAGCAACAACTGTCTCCAGCAACAGCTGTCTCCAGCAACAACTGTCTCCAGCAACAACTGTCTCCAGCAACAACTGTCTCCAGCAACAACTGTCTCCAGCAACAACTGTCTCCAGCAACAACTGTCCCCAGCAACAACTGTCTCCAGCAACAGCTGTCTCCAGCAACAACTGTCTCCAGCAACAGCTGTCTCCAGCAACAACTGTCTCCAGCAACAGCTGTCTCCAGCAACAGCTGTCTCCAGCAACAACTGTCTCCAGCAACAGATGTCTCCAGCAACAGCTGTCTCCAGCAACAGCTGTCTCCAGCAACAGTTGTCTCCAGCAACAGCTGTCTCTGACGCTGGTCGAGGAAACAGTGTTTATACCGTTTGCATGTTTCATACCGTCACTCAAATATACTGAAACGTCGCCTCTGCAAATACAACGGACAGCATGTCTGAGTGGTTACAACTAGTGCACGAAGGAAACACCCGGTGCGATCATATCTGCACACTGCTCGTGACAATCCCATCGCGATACCGCATAACTGCATTGCTTATTTACTTTTCAGCATTGAACAATCAATGTCTCACCTTGCGTGCAAACGGGAAGCACTCCATGGACAACCCAAGCCGAAGTGTCTCGTATCGCCATTGCAACGTCCTCCTCTTGGTGATGCTTTCGTAGGAGGAGTTCATCATGGCAATGAGGACGTTCAACAAGACGAGAAAGGCGAGGATCATGTAGATAAAATAAACGATTTTGGACGCTGTCTGAGATCGACCGACTGCATGCATTGCTGCCTTGAAGTCGTCGTCGAAGAGGTCCCCACTGCCAAAGAGAAACCGGCCGAGGAGGAAGATGGTGTCCAAGGGGGCCGTGTAGTCCGCCGTCAGCGTGCTGGAGGGCTGCAGTCAAGCCAGAACGAGCAGGTAAGCTCTGAACCCTTTAGACGTTGCACACACACACCTTTGGCGTGGGTTTGCAAGCTCTCCAGGGAGTCAAGATGGTGTTGGAGTGATACAAAGAGATATCCCAAGAAACTGGAGATTAATGTGTGTGGTTTGAGCATTCATCAATGGGTGAAAAAAGAGGGGAAGGAGGGGGATCTGCCATCACATAATCCTGAACATTCTGTGGTTTCTGAATGACAGACAAGGGAAGACTCACGAGAAAATAACTGCCACATTCATATATTCCCGTGGCCTCAGCTGTCGTAAATCAAACAGAATGTGTAGCCATTGATTCTCTGTAGAATGCTTTGCCAAATGGTTTTGACACGATTCCTCATGTAAAGTTCTTTATCTAGATAGACATGGAAGCTCTTCTCACCGCCATGGAAGGAGACGGATCAATCTCATAAAAACAGAGTGGGTGACAGGAAGATGTGGTTGAGTCCAAAGACAATCAGTTTGGTCTCTCCTTAATTATACGAGTAAAGTAAACGTGTACATGCCCTTTGTTACATATGGCGACTTTTCATCCATCCAAGAGTTCTCAAACCATTGATGAATAATGTTTTAATAATCATCTGGCTTCCAACACACTAAACAGTAGTCTGCTAATACATTATCACCATGCAGACAGACATGGTTTACAGTCTTGACAGTCTTCATGGCAGAAATGTGAGTAGGGAATGCAGCGAAAAAGGAACAAAGTAAACCTATAATTTTTCGACAGGAACACAACAGATGAAGACACTCTCTTCCTTCTTACCTGGAACAAGCAGTAGAGCGCCATGGAGAAGCCCAGGAGGACGAAGATGTAGACGATGAAGAACCGGATGAAGTCCTTCAGAATCATGACCTGCAGCATCTGCCAGACGTGGTAGTTTCGGATGCCACGGGTCAAGGTGACAGTCAGAAGCCATCCTAAACACAGAGCCAACGCCAGTGCGTACTCCTGGAATGCATATCTGTAACACAAACAGATGAGCGTAAAGATACATTCCGTAGTCATCGATGGAAGGAGAACAAATGAAAAGAAACATACTAGATGAATAATGAAATGTATCAACAACAACAAGACAAAAGATTCAGACATAAAAACCGCTGGCGCTGAACCTCCAGGTTTTGGCATTTAAAAAAAGATCGGGTTCGAACCCGCAACCTCTCGAGAAAAGAGGGGGAAAACACACACACACATACAAACACAAAAAAACCACAACCTCTCAAAAAAAGAGAAGAAAAAAAAGTTTCAGCGCAGAATCGACCAAGAGTCGAACGCTCTACCAGCTGAGCCATTAGAGAATTGCTATGACGGAGTGTTTGTAAAGCATGTAAATCCTCTTCTAAGCTATCGGCCCAGGAACAATCAACCATATATTTTAAACATGATGGATAGGTTCAGGAAGCTCCTATTATGACATGTTTTGCTTTCCTTTGGCATGTCATAGACGCTGAATTAACACTCACACAGTCACACAGAGGAGGAAGTGTATTATAGATGTTCAACCCAGACATGTGCATTCGTACTCATTCAGTGATTCACGCACACACCGTGTGTGGTACTGCTACCGAGTACCGTCATTCTACAAGCAACGAGTCAATCCTGTTAACACGATTCATAACTGGTAGGTTTTTAGGCTAGATTCGCTTCGAAAAGTTGCAGAAAATCTGATGGTGGTAACAATCTGACGGTATAACAAGTTTTGACAAGGAAAAAACCAAGAAAGTAATCATTCTGACCGTTGTCAGCCATGTTCACCATGACAACGGCAGGATTCTAACGCATCATGAAGAAGGCTGAAATGGTCGGTGTCGGTGGTTGTTGTGACTCTTGACCGGTACTGTACTCCATGCACCTTAACGGTCCGTGTGATTCGGGTGTAATCTTAAGCTTAACGACGTTTATTGGCAGTATTACACCCGAATCACACAGAGCACAAACTTTGCGCAGCTGAGTGCGAGAATCTGGGTCACGTGTCGGCGTCTATTTTTATGGCTCGTGAGTGCCTGGCTAAAGTGCGTTAGAATCCTGCCCTTTTCACCCTCTGTTTGCAGAAGCTCCTAATCTCGCTGGAAACAAGATTTCATACTCTTGTCGTGGAACCAAACGAAGACAAGAGTGACATGATTTTTCAATACAAACACTGTATTCATTTTGTTGTTTAGACTGCAAGTGTAACTTTTCTGACTTGCGTTCCACTCAACACATTTTTCACCTAGTGGACATACATGTACTCGATTAATTGACTCGATTAAATTGAACTGATGTATTTGATATACATTTGTATTAATCCGGAAAAATTATGAAATCATACTTCATTCATTCGAGCATTAGTCTTGACAGCGTTCAGCGGACGAAGTAAACATCAATCTACTTCGACCATAACGTAAGTGCGAGTTGCATACGAAACGACTAGGTACAAAACGTCCAGGAAACAAACGACCCGCATCGTAAAAAATCTTTCTTTCTCCTTCACCAATGTTCTCCAAATTCACATATGAACAAAGACTTGTCAAGATGAGGCTCCCTAGTCTGTGCTACAGAAGAACTAGAGGTGACCTAATAGAAGTGTACAAGTATACGCACGGCATGTACCAGATTGGAGAGAATCTGTTTTCCTGCGATGACAATAGTGTCACAAGAGGTCACGCCTACAAGCTCAAGAAAAACCGATGCAATACAGCTTTACGACAGCATTTCTTCACCCAGCGAGTTATCAACATGTGGAACAGCCTCCCGAATAGCGTAGTCGAGGCACCGAGCCTGAACTCGTTCAAGAACAGAGTGGACAAGCATCTACAAGGATATATGTTCAAGCTGGAGGAACCACTGGCGCAGATGATGCACAGCAATTAGGCCTTTTTTTCTCTCTTTTTCTTTATCTCACAAGTGTTATAGACTAGGCCTGGTAAAAGACCAGCTAGTATCCATAAGAACAATAAAAATACAGCCAGAGAACTACCAGAATCGGCGATAGGCCCTGGACGCCTAAGCAAGCCGAAGAATTCTATTCTATTCTATTCTATTCACCCTTCTCAAAAATCTCCTCGCAAATGACGTCACGTTATTCTACGTCAAATGATCACGTCACAGATTTTGCAAATGGAGTCTGTTGTATCGTTTTCATTGCAATACCAAAATGTAAAAAAGTCACTTTCTTTTCAAACCTCGATTCTGAAAATTTGATAATATTGAATGGGACCTAACTTCC
>JAWQFJ010022982.1:0-2500 GCA_034096865.1 Theodoxus fluviatilis | reverse complement strand
GCAGCAGTAGTAGTAGTAGTAGTAGTAGTAGTAGTAGTAGTAGTAGTAGTAGTAGTAGTAGCAGCAGCAGCAGTAGTAGTAGTAGTAGTAGTAGTAGTAGTAGTAGTAGTAGTAGTAGTAGTAGTAGTAGTAGTAGTAGTAGTAGTAGTAGTAGTAGTAGTAGTAGTAGTAGTAGTAGTAGTAGTAGTGGTAGTAGTAGTAGTAGTAGTAGTAGTAGCAGTAGGGGCTAAGCTTCAGACGGGGGGAACACCCCCCCCCCCCCCCCCCAATTTGTTTATTTTGTTTTTAATAAATAAAAGCATCCATGTAATCAGACCTTGTGTTGATAAGGTCCCAATACAAATCCTGTGGGACAGTTGCATAGGAGACGAATAAGTGCACAGCTTTACCGACCCCAGAAGGTGCTGGACGAACCAGACGGCGATGGCTGCGACATAGACCAGGGTAAAGAAGAAGCTCAGGAAAGCACGCACGATCTTCAGCCAGTGTCTCCCTGTGCAGCACTTGCGGAAAAATTCTTTCGACGAACACAGAACGATCGCGAGGATCACCACAGGCTCTGCGGATGAAAAACTACATTGAAAATTCCGCACATAAAACGATATCAACATCATTGTATCCAGTACACCTGGGATTACATGCTGAACGCGGTGTAAGCAGGTTATATTTTAACGGTATTCAATAATATGCTGAGTTGGAAATTGACGTTTGCAAGACAAGGAGATAGCCCGACCACGTCAACCTAGCATGGATATAAAATATTGGTCCAGGAAGCATTCTGAAGTTTATTTTTTCCATTGCCATAGGATGGTACGTTCCAGTACATTGCTGTTAGCTTGGCGGCTTATTTAGGTAATGAGGCCACACGTAAAATAACAATTGTGGTTACGGTAACACGGACAAAGTAGGTAGGCCCAGCATTTTTTTAAAGAAAGCCAGATGGATAACAATCTCTCTCTCTCTCTCTCTCGCTTTCTCGTTCTCTCTCTCTCTCTCTCTCTCTCTCTCTCTCGCTTTCTCGTTCTCTCGTTCTCTCTCTAACTCTCTCTCGCTTTCTCGTTCTCTCTCTCTCTCTCTCTCTCTCTCTCTGTCTCGAGATGCGACAATGGGGTGAGAATTGGGAAGAAAGTGACAGCGCATAAGACTGCTTCGATAAGCTACACGCTAGGGAAAACGTGATTGCCGCATTTCTAAAGATAGATTCGCGCGGCGGGAAGATCGCCCTGGGGAGGGGCGTGGTTTTTCGAAGGGGTGAGGATAGCGTAATTGCGCGGGGTCTACACTTGTCTTAACACGGGTCAAAAGGCGCGAAATTGGAGGGCAGTGATTGGGAGATGATCACGTGACGTAGCTTTTGCGGGCTCCGTCAGAGCGTCTAAGGTCAGACTTAATCATCGTTGGATGAGGAGCGGTTGTGCGAGCTGTTAGCTTCGCAATTTTGAGCCACATGGGTGGCCGGCGAAGTGGTTATACTTCGCACTGGTATCTCGTCATGAGGGCCAATGGTCGGTCGGTCACGAGAGAGGGAAGAAGCCTTGGTCGGGACTAAGAGGAGATTCGCTTTCTGGGAGATAACACGGCCCAGAGCTGAGGGGTATGTACTTTCGCGAAAATTCTTGCCTGTTGGGAGAAATGTCGATTGATAAGGGCGGGAAGAGAGTCAAAATGTCGGGATGCTACATTGTGTTTTAGAATGTGAATTAAATCTCTTGGGGAGAGTTAAAGAATTCCTTTCTGGGTAGTTTGTGAATTGTAACTCCATTTTTCATGAGCGGGAAATGGGTTAAACGACTTACTCGCAGGGGGGTGCGAGAAGTTTCCTCTAAGTGTTTGGGCGGAAACGCACCTTTTCTCGTTGAATAAAACTTCTGTGTGAATTTTTGGGGGAGAGAATTACGGGTTCTCATTAGGCGTTGGTTTTGTATTTCCAGGCCACTTAATTCGGCGTACGTCGTTACTACTTACCTCCTGTTCAGAGTTAGTGAGAGCTCTGTCTACGTGTCTGACGCGTGCCCAGCGTCTGTTCTACGAGCGATACCTCGTGTGCTTGGTGCGCACGATTCCTCAACGGTTGCTGTGTCCTAGTCGCAAGTGCTCGTCCTGTAGTTCAGGGAACTACGCTTTCGTATACACCTTGCTGTGTGCTAATAGGGTCTAGCGAAAGACGCCAGCGGTCGGCGTGAAGTCCACACGGCGTGGCATTTACTGTCTAGCGGATCGGGCAGCGGTGAAGGGCTGGGGGGAAACAGTCGCTTCTTTACGCTTGGTGCGTCCCAGATAACAAGCATACGTTGGCCCAACGTTCGCCACAGTTGGCAAAAGGTTGGCAAGTCGCAGTTGGCAAAGATACGTTGGCATCACGTTGGCCCAACGTTCGCAAGGTCAACCGTTGGTTTACACGTTGGCTGTACTATAGGGCCGCTATTGCGGGATTTTATGTGAAAATTTCTTAAGGCCATTTTGATTCTTTTGTCTTGAAACGCCTAAAAAAACATAAATA
>JAWQFJ010022980.1:5000-10184 GCA_034096865.1 Theodoxus fluviatilis | reverse complement strand
CCAAGGCTTGACACATTGCAGAGCTGACCTCTGTGACGTCACTCTAAGCCGGGCCAGGTGGCTACAATTCTGTAAACAGTCGCTCTGACCCAACACCTGGGAGTGCAGTACCCGCTGCCAGTAGACGAGGACAGAGCCGGCTTTCCCAGATTGTGGATGTGCTATCCAAAGCAATCCAAACAGTCCAAATGGCTTCTGCTATTATTTTCAAGCGATCGCTGTAATCATACAGGAATCAGTATCAAATCAAATCAATTCAGTTCATTTGAGTTCAATTCGATTAATTCAATTCAATTCAATTCAATTCAATTCAATTACTTTATTTAGCGATGGTATACATTTTATACAATAAATGACCATGTTCCAGTGGCCCTCAAAACAAAAACAATGTGATAAATTTATTACGAAACTCTCTCTCTCTCTCTCTCTCTCTCTCTCTCTCTCTCTCTCTCTCTCTCACACACACACACACACACACACACACACACACACACACACGAAACTCATGTCCACTTCTAATAAGATAACCGCAAGAAATGTGGCTATGTAACATATATTATGTTTTGAAACACCGAGAAGAAAACTGCCACTGATTGTATGTTAGAAATTGTTCATCTTGTGATACCGTGTGTTAAATCGTAAAGGGCGGCCAGCCGAAAAACAACAAATGGGTCACAGTCAACATTTCTCTCTCTCTCTCTCTGTCTCTGTCTCTCTCTGTCTCTCTCTCTCTCTGTGTCTCTGTCTCTCTCTGTGTCTCTGTCTCTGTCTCTGTCTCTGTCTCTGTCTCTTTCTCTCTGTCTCTGTCTCTCTTTCTCTCTGTCTCAGTTTTTCTCTCTCTCTCTCTCTGTCTCTGTCTCTGTCTCTCTCTTCTCTATCATTTCTTTATATCTCTGTCTCTGTCTCTCTATGTTTCTTCGTCTCTGTCTCTGTCTCTGTCTCTCTGTCTCTGTCTCTGTCTCTCTGTCTCTGTCTCTCTGTCTCTGTTTCTCTGTCTCTATCTCTCTATCTCTGTCTCTTGAAGTGTCAAATTCCATTGAGTTTTCCACCTACCACCAACCATCCAGCAGATATCTTGTGGGCTTGGAAACAAGGATGAAACCAATGGAATGGGTCATAGATTTCTGACGACAATAACGGCCACACAGACATCAGAATGGGGACGGTAGCCAGAGATAATTGTCTGTTTCACACTGACAGAGAGATACGCATTTCTGATATTGAAATATATTACTCCTTTGACGCTTGGGTATGGAATAGAGGAAATTCAACAACAAAACTAAGTGTAGGTACGCATTCACGTACGGGACACATATATGATGAAAGAGTTAGCGAAGGAAGAACAACTTACT
Organism: Theodoxus fluviatilis; assembly: GCA_034096865.1. Lineage (NCBI taxonomy): Eukaryota > Metazoa > Mollusca > Gastropoda > Cycloneritida > Neritidae > Theodoxus > Theodoxus fluviatilis. The sequence goes on along the minus strand of JAWQFJ010022980.1, from coordinate 8,832 downwards.
TCCATTAGCCCTTTGAGGAGTCAAAAAAGGATGAAAAAATTTAATTCAGGCATGCAATAACCTCTTGAGCATCGTCTTTGAAGGCTGCAGCGTTTTCTAAAAGACCCCACAACAGTGGAACACAATGACCAGCTTCGTGGATATTTGCAGGTCAAAACATTGGGGTGTGGCACCAGTAGGGTAGGTATTCTATCAAAGTTTCAGTCTCTTCTATCGGAAGAAGGAACCGCTCCATAACCTCTGTGTCAGAAGAAGTTCGAGAACACACTGGTTCAGTGAAGTCTGGAGCACCAAATAGCGAGGAGTGAAATTAGGAGTCTAGGTAAGAGAATCCACATATGGTACTTTTTGTTTGCTTGCTTGCTTGTTTAGATTTTCCCCCACGAAAAGAGGTACTGTCCCACACAATTGATCTCCGCTGAAAAGCAGAGTTCCCATCGACATGGAGGTCACAGAAGACCTAAAATCGAGAAACAAACTTAGGAATTCAGGTACGCCACAAAAGCCTCGGCTGCCTCTCTCAAGGGCAAACACTGCCCCAGGGCCTCCATCAGCAAAAAGTCGGTGTACACAGCCTCACGAAAGTCTGGAAAGTCCACAAGGCCGTCGTGGTTGACGTCCAGCTTCTTGAACATTATGTCCGCGAGCTCCCGGGAGCTTTCCTCCGGATCCTCATCCGTGGAGTCCATCATGGAGCGGACCACAGACTTCTTGAGCAGGGCGGCCATCTCATCCTTGGAGATGTAGCCATTCCCGTTTAGGTTGTAGCATTGGAAACAGAACTTCATCTTGTCCTCCTTGGTGCCGCGGACGAAGGCGGACAAGCCCCAGATGTACTCGTCTATCCTGATGGCGCCGTCGTTGTCGTTGTCGAAGGTCCTGAAGATGCGGTTCATCAGAAAGCTGTCCGTGATGCGGAACTTCTCTTGGAGCTGGTCAAGGAAGGTAGCCCGGTTGATCCTCAAATTGGGGCCGGCGAGTTCCTTGAAAAGTTGAATGATCTGGTCCAGTTCTTTTGGCGTGAACCGACAGGGAGGTCCCCCGCCCGTGTCCCCGTCCTTGATGATGCTAGCAATAAACTGCTCTCGTTGCGTCCTTCCCGATAACGCCATCTTGGTGGCACTGCGTTTCTGCCCAGCGTTTTTGTTGTAAAATTCCATAATGGGGAAGTTGTCCTTTGGCCGGGCAGTTGTCCCTTTCCTGGAAAGGTTGTTCCTCGCCTGGGAAAGTAGTCTCTTGCCTGGGAAAGTAGTCCCTTGCATTAGGAAGGATTATGTTGAAGATTGCTCTGCCGTGCGTTTAACAAAACCGAATTGCAAATCTATGGGAAGTCGAGAAAGCGACGTCACGCTAATAGTGATGACGTCAAACGTGTGCAATGTGATGTGACAATTCATTGGAGCTAGCGCTTTCTTTGCTCATGTCCTTCAGATTCCCCATGAATGAACACAAAGGTAGTTCTTCACGTCAAACTTCGCTATTCATGTTCGAGCGGGCCCTGATATGTAAATGTACATTGATGTATTTCTGTTGATTCCTTTATGTATCTGGCACTCTGCTTGTGTGCATGTCCGCCCGTCTTTCTGCCTGTCTGTCAGTCAGGGTGCCTGTTCAACTACCTGCCTGCCCGTCTTTCTGCCTGCCTGCCTGCCCGTCTTTCTGCCTGTCTGTCCATCAGGGTGCCTGTCCGACTACCTGCCTGCCCGTCTTTCTGCCTGCCTGTCTTTCTGCCTGCCTGCCTGTCTTTCTGCCTGCCTGCCTGCCCGTCTTTCTGCCTGCCTGCCTGCCCGTCTTTCTGCCTGCCTGTCTTTCTGCCTGCCTGCCTGCCTGCCCGTCTTTCTGCCTGCCTGCCTGCCTGCCCGTTTTTCTGCCTGCCTGTCTTTCTGCCTGCCTGTCTGTCTTTCTGCCTGCCTGCCTGCCTGCCTGCCTGCCTGTCTTTCTGCCTGCCTGCCTGCCTGCCTGCCCGTCTTTCTGCCTGCCCGCCCGCCCGTCCTTCTGCCTGCCCGCCCGCCCGTCTTTCTGTTTGCCTGGCTGCCCGTCTTTTTGCTTGTCTGTCCATTAGGGTGTCTGTCAGACTGCCTGCCTGCCCGTCTTTCTGCCTGCCTGTCTTTCTGCCTGCCTGCCTGTCTTTCTGCCTGCCTGCCCGCCCGACTTTCTGTCTGCCTGCCTGCCCGTCTTTCTGCCTGCCTGTCTTTCTGCCTGCCTGCATGTCTTTCTGCCTGCCTGCCTGCCCGACTTTCTGCCTGCCTGCCTGCCCGTTTTTCTGCCTGCCTGCCTGCCCGACTTTCTGTGTTCCTGCCCGCGCGTCTTTCTGCCTGCCTGCCTGCTCATCTTTCTGCTTGTCTGTCCATTAGGGTGCATGTCAGACTGCCTGCCTGTCCGTCTTTCTGCCTGCCTACATGCCTGATCATCTGCCTGCCTGTCTACATGCCTGCCCGTCTGCCTGCCTGCCAATCTTTCTGCCTGCCTACCTGTCGGCCTTTCTACCTGCCTGCATGCCTGCCCATCTGCCTGCCTGCCTACATGCCTGCCCATCTGCCTGCCTGCCCATGTTTCTGCTTGACTGCCTGCCGGTCTTTCTGCCTGCCTGCCTTTCCGTCTTTCTGCCTGCCTACATGCCTGCCCATCTGCCTTCCTGCCTGCCGGTCTTTCTGCCTGCCTGTCTGCCTGCCCATCTTTCTGCCTGCCTGCCTGCCGGTCTTTCTGCCTGCCTGCCTGCCCGTCTTTCTGACTGCCTACATTCCTGCCCATCTGCCTTCCTGCCTGCCGGTCTTTCTGCCTATCTGCCTGCCTGCCTGCCCATCTTTCTGTCTGCCTGCCTGCCCGTCTTTCTGCCTGCCTGCCTGCCCGTCTTTCTGCCTGCCTGTCTTTCTGCCTGCCTGCCTGCCCGACTGCTGAGCCAGCTTGGAGATGCATTCTCTCTTGACCTGTTGATTGTCACGCTGTGTGGCAGCGCCCCCTAGAAAAGTCTGGTCATCGGAACTGCGGTCGTACCAAACCATTATCCGATCCACACTGTTGCATAGACATGTATGTCCCCGTGGACCTATGCACCCCATGTTTAATATCATGGGGATTTGACACATACTGGGACACGTCAGGGAGGGGATCCTGCAATGGCCTTGGCAGCACCTAGGCAGCTGGGAGCCCGAGTTCTCGCCCAAACATCAGCCGACCGGAATTTGCCTTCTATTTCCTGGACAGCTGGTGTGAAGGTCTGATACACTTCAAAGGGCACTCGGTCAGGATCCGACTGCACCGCTCCATCATGCCATCCGACGGAGGATGGGCTGTGGTCGTACAGGTCTTGTGGATCTCCATCATTCAGGAGAAATACGCACGTCGCCATGAAACGTTTTTCACTGAGTTGGATGTTGGCTACAGCGCAGTTGTGTTGTTTTCGTAGGCAGCAGTCACTTCCAGCAATGTGATTTGCTATGTTTCTGATCTCTTGCCACATTCGAGTGAGTTCAGCCCTGTCAGGATGGGGTAGTCCTTGTCATCACTCACAGTGACAAGGGCTTCCCTGGAGGCGATCAGATAATGCAGCTTCTCGATGCATGCGAAATGTTGCTCGAGAATCACTCACAAGACACCAGTGGTAGAAAGAAAAGTCATGCGACTTGTCATCTTTCACAAAGTCCCGTAAATACGGGTGTTACAAGTAGTAATGAGATGATTAATCTTTTCTTTGGTTCGTTAATTGTCTAGGGTAACTCGTATTATCTACTTGCCACCTTCCAGTCCTCATTCAGACAACGATGACATACGTCCACAAATGAGGGATGGAATACCGAAATCAAACTTCAAAATATCTTTAATCATGGATAAA
>JAWQFJ010022979.1:47500-63991 GCA_034096865.1 Theodoxus fluviatilis | reverse complement strand
ATATTGAATTAGTAGAGGCGTTTCTGTGATTCCAGTTACCAGAGTATTCAAATTACGGCTCTGGCGGAATAGGGTTTTTGAAATGGTCTCGCGGGCGTGTTCCTGCAGTTTGAGACCGACAAATCATTAAGGCCGGAGCGGTCGTTGTTTAACCCCATCACTCCCAGCCAACCATACCCCAAATACTAGTCAACGGAACATACCTTAGACAGGGGGGCCTTCATCGGTGGTGGTTACTTCAAACATAAAAGTAGCAGAAGACATTTCCCATATTGCCCGGAAAACCCAGGACTTTAGAGGGCCATTGCTGGTATTTCCACTCAAACTATTCTAGTATTGCACCCTTTTGAAAACCCCGAACAATCAGAACGAATGGAAAGAAGAGAACAAACGAGGGAGATTAATGATAAATCTCAGTCCACTAGCTACTTCCTGCCACCAATGGACTACAGCAGTTTTCCACACTTATCTTCGCTCAGATTATACATTAACATATAAACTTAATTACACTTGAATGCACTGACATCACCACTCATACTATTGACTAAAGAGGTTCGTAACTGAAATGTGTCGTAGAAAGCATATGGCTCGAAGAAAGAAACGTTCATCGTTGCACCATTTCTCACTTAGTGAACAATTAACATTATTTGTCAAATGAAACCTGCATGTGATATTATATTGAACATATACAAACCCAAAATCAATCTAGAATGGTTTGAGTGGGTTTTGTTGTTGTAGATGTGGTTGTCGTTGTTTTAAGATACAGAAATGGAGTTTAATTATAAGCTCTTTTTTCTAATCTACTTTTATGTCTCGTTCGCTTCTGTTTGTATTTGGCGATGCATCTCCATTGGTTTTTACATACTTCTGTATATCGAAGATTCTCGTTATGTTCTTTATGATCGTAATGTGCCTGTGAGTTGCATGTAATTCATTCGTGCGATGATGTAGGCTAAGAGTGATCTATTTCAGCACAGTAACCCGCTTCTCCATTATATTCTTCCCAACCGTACACAACCAATGCAGAAATTTGACTTGTCAAAGGAGAACATTTCGACTGAGCATATCTTACTTGGATTCTTGGCACACTTTGCACGATCAGTCTCCTTACCCATATATTATTTCGTTTCACGGGCAATCGCTGACGTGTGTACGCAGCCTTGGGCAGGTCACGGGGTTGGCAGCACTCCCACGGCGTGCCTAGCAACCATGGCGTGGCACCGCTTGATCCGTGCTGCACGGCCATTGGCACCCTTAGGCTACATGGTTGTGTTAAATATTTACATGCCCCCGCGGCCTGCCTGTCACGGAGGCGCACAGCGCTGTACAGTCTCCCAGTTAACTTTGTCAATGCAGATCGAGTAGCAGCCGAGAATCGAAGTTAGGGCATACAAGATATAGCTCTGTCTGGAGAAATGTAAGATCTCCGGATTTTGTACTAGAGCAGCTGACTGAAATTGTGGATGAACACTGTCAATATTCTAGCAGTGCGAAGCACAGAGAAAAAGCAAATACATTTCAGACAGCTAGGAGAGGGACGGCTGGGTGGATTTATTGAGGGGTTAGTGGGTGAGGAAGACAACTAGGAAAGGAAGATTTCCCGTCAAGTCAAAAACAATTAGTAAGTGATTTGAGCTAGAGGGTTGAGGGGTGGTGATAAAAATTAGATAAGGGTGGTGGTAATGAGCAAGACAAACTAGAGTGAAGATTGTCTGATGGTGTGGTAGTGGGGGGGGGGGTGGGGGGCGTTGGAGGGAGGGAGGGAGGGTGGTGGGAAAAGACGGGGGAGGGGGGAGAGGAGGGTAAGATAGCAGTGAATGCGGAAAGACTACGAGACGTACGTTCACCATGACATAGAACAGAGCGGTGGTTAGGGTGGGGGATGGGGGCGGAGGAAGGAAGGAGGGGTGGGAGTGAGAAACTTGGAAGAAAAGCACTGCACACTACTACACCAGAGGGTAGGGGAGACGCAAGTAGAAAGGCAAGGGGGTGGATTCGAGGTAAGCTCAGAACCCCGAGGGAGGGAAGTGGGGGTGGGAGAGGGGTACAAGCAGACCTATATCGGTAGGTAGGCTGCCAACACCTGTGCCAGCTAGCACGCTCGTCGCTTGGGTGGGCAGGGCTGGGTGGATTAGGCCCTTGGTCGCGAGGGAAACGCTGTCGGGTGGCCGAGAGTCTCGAGCCGTCTCCAGCTCCGCCATTGACGCGCCTGTGCGTGTGCTCTCTTGTAGGTAGTGTCCCGTGCCCCACACCCCAGCAGCAGCATGAGCGAGGGAGGAGAGTCCAGGACGGGCAAGGACCCCAGGTGGAACAAGCTCTACAGATGTCCCCCCACGCCTCCGCCCGACCAGCTCCTGGTCAAGGAGAAGTCCTTCGTGCTGGACTGCAACGCTGTGAGCAGCATCTCGATCGACTATTCTCGTGCCAACCCCAAGCTGGGCCCAGTCATTCCCCCTTACAATTCCCAGAGAGATAAGCACGTTAAGTCCTATTTCGGTTACCAAGGTGTGAATAAAACGCTTAAGAAGACGGATCAGGTATGTGGATTTTTACATTCTATTATGTTGCGTTCATATTTGGAATTTTTATGTGCATGTATGTCCTTTTGTTTAATATTGAATATGTAGCGAAACTTTCAAAGTTGTATGCAGGAACATGTGACGTACCTAAACGTATTTGCATTATTGAAGTTGGCAGTTTAGTTGCCCATTATGAATTTTTTTGTTAACTCACGTTAAACACTTGGAGCTTATTTAATGATTTCCGTAGTGTTAACACTTCCGTTGTACATTTGAATGTGTATTCGTCCATTAAAAGAAACTCCGCTGCTCTGATGCGATTCTAGGTGTTAGGAACGTATAGCTCGTATTCAATTATTTCCTTCATGATTGTAATAGTAAATTGTCAGTCATTGGGGAAAGAAATGGAGGTGACATTTTTCGTTATTGTCAAGCACGAATACCTCATGAAATGTATTCTGTTTGCTCCTCTTTGTTTTCCTGTCTTCAAGCATCACTAAAGCTCCAATGTAGATAGATGACTTAGAATTTGGGTTTGTGCACATTGCTTTTTTGCATGTTCCAGTTAACGGGACGCCATTCTCGTAGCAATGTGTCCGCTGCCTTGATAAATCAATGTCTTGAACCAAGGAGTTTTGACTGTGGGCGTCCTACTTCAGATACTGTGGAATGTCAGCAAACTTTGCGTTGGTCTGGGCGGACATGCATTGCAGTTTCGAAACTGATCTAGCTTTGCTACAACTACAAGGTAGACTATTTGTTTTGTCTTATGAGTCGACTGAGTGGTGACCGTCATGTTCATGGCGCCAAATAAAAACAAGGTCTTCAAAGTAATGTAAACGTTTTCGCAACAGCCGACTGTTTTGGGAGTGTTTTTGTTTGTTTTTTGTGTCTACAACTGCCAGTGGAACCAGACAGACGCACAGTCTTTCAGACTATTCCCTTCCTTAGACAATTCGGTTTCGGACGAGGGTAAGGAGGGATTTATGAAAGAACCGATTCCCGATACAGACTCAATACATTCATATAAGTAAACTGTGATATATTTATATGTTTGTAATTCACAGTGCACGAAAGGCACAAACCAACGATGAATATTTATTCTTTGTGCCTTCTTCATACTCTGGCAGATTTGTGTGTGTTGATATTTTGATACTATATCGGGAAATATATGGTAGGGGTGAGATAAGGGAGGTGGGGAACTGGGGTTGGGGGTGGGGTAAGGGTCAAAGGGGAGGGTTGGGTGAGAAAAGGACGAGAGGCATTGTGGAGATGAGTGAGTGAGGAATGTTGGCTAGGGGAAGAGTTAAGAAAGTAAAAGTTGGTTTTGCAGAAGGATGGGGAAATGCAGAAGATACGTCGTTTCAAAAACCGATTAATGATCAATTGCAAATGTATGTCCATTGATGTCATACTTGATTTCACTTATTCTATGATCTAAGCCTTTTTTCCCCTTAACTTATATGTAAATGAAAGTTGTCATTTGGTTTGAGTTACATACCTGTGTTTAACATTATTTGCACATAATTAGGTCATAGTTTTGTATCTGCTTCCTCTGATTGCATGGGTTTCTTTACTAATGAATTAATCTTGCTTTTGAGTACATTTGACCGGTCATGGATAGAGTGGGATGTTATTAGATTATTAGTATGCAACCCAGCAGCATCATTAGCCATAAAACATAATAATCATTCGCGTTAGACTGCTCCATGTGAAAAGAGTTCAATCAGACACACATTCATCAAATTCATTTTTATTAAATAAATAAAAACTTGATCAAATGTTTAATCAAAGGCATATTCATTGAATCCACTAATCTGAAAACGAATGTACAAAATAACATAGGATGTGTCATGCAGTGGTAGACTAATTGTTTCGTATCATGACTTACTGAGTTTGCTTTGCGAGAAATACACAACTCTGATTTCCCAGCTTCAAGTTGTCTCGGAAGTGAAGGGTCGAAGCGACCCAGGAATAAGCGGCTAGACTTGCTCCGTCAGGGTGCAGAGATCTGTATAGGCTCTATCGATCTATTATGCTCTATCGATCTATTATCTTGTTCCATGCCCCAGTGCCTCCACAATCAGAAGTCGACTGTGTTCGATAAGGCAGCCGCGGCAGCGGTGTCCAAGCCTTGCACTACATCGATACAAGGTGTGGTAACAAGCGTTCCCTTACTCGGCCCTGCTTGTAGGCCCACAGCAATGCCGCATGTTTTCTGTACCTGTAGGATCAATAAAAGAAGCCTTTCATCAAGTCATGTGTTCAGTGTGTCGGATTTATCGAGCAAGATGTGAAAGAGGAGAAAGAAAGGGCGGATGAGAGTGTAGGAGAAATGAGGTAGAAAGCAGATAAAGGTGAAAGTGGGCTGGCAAATGATAGAATACCATTCTAAAGAGAGAACTATACATAATGTCTTTGGTGTGCTTGTATCGTACAATGTTGTAAATGCAGCGTAAAGCAAAGGCGTGTCGACCTGGATTTAAGGCAGTAAACATTTATATACAAATGGTCTATAAATATTCAGTTGCTTTGCTAAAAAGTAAACAATGCACTTCTCTTTCTTGTTCATTGTACCAAAACTGGAAAATACAACAGGTCTTGGAACTTATTTAATCTATCTCTTCCTCACTGTTGAGTGACATAACGTACGTAGAAACTAAAAGTTCGTCACTGGATTGCCTCGATTTTCCGGAAAGGACCCAGGAGCCCCTTGCTGATGACTGCTGACGTCGATGCAACTCCTGACGTCAATACACTCTGCTGGCACCACGACACCACGCAGAGGCCACTGTGCTCAATATCGTCATCAAGTATGACGTCACAAGGTGGTGAAGTCAATACCCTTCACCGATATGCCTACCCCTTGCCCGCGTGACTAAATCTGACTGCTGTTACACTATGCTGACGGTGCACACAGCTCCTGTTCAGCATCCGGACAATTGCTTCTTTGTTATGTTGACACTAGTGTCTGATTCCCCATTGACTTTACTGCGGCGACTGTTGCAGATCACTCCAGGCTCCTCGATGGAGGGCCCAGTGATGGACCGCTTCCACGCAACTGGGGCAGGCTACCAGTACATCCACCTCCGGAACAAGGACGGCGCAGGTACCAATCTTAACTGCTTGAAGTCAACGCTCCATTCAGCCACCTCCCATTTCCATCCCCATTCCTACCCCTGCTGATGGGTTTGAAAGATTTTGAAATAGATGTAGTAGTTTTTTCGTTCAGCTCATACTTTGAGCCTGATTCAGTCAAGCTTTGAAGACGCTTTGTTGTTACCCCAGTCATACCTTTTCAAGACACATCACTCGAAAAGCGAAAGGTAAAACTCTGCATTGAGATGTGTGTGTGTGTGTGTGTGTGTGTGTGTGTGTGTGTGTGTGTGTGTGTGTGTGTGTGTGTGTGTGTGTGTGTGTGTGTGTGTGTGTGTGTGTGAGTGATTGAGTGAGTGAGTGTGTGTGTGTGTGTGTGTGTGTGTGTGTGTGTGTGTGTGTGTGTGTGTGTGTGTGTGTGTGTGTGTGTGTGTGTGTGTGTGTGTGTGTGTGTGTGTGTGTGTGTGTTTGTGAGAGTGATAATTTGAACAGAACCAACCCACGTGTGCTTACATGTGGCAAGGAGGAGTAGAGTATTGGATGTAGCGCTTCGAACAGCAGCTTGTAAGACCGAATACAATAATTAAGACAAACATTAAAGAGGAAAGAAACGCGTGTTTGTTTGGAGGGCTAGACACCTTTGAAATGAACATCATGTTTAGTTTAATCAAGAGACGTAGCAGTGCTTTATAGTAGTCATACTGAACTGTTCAATGACGAAAATCTTAAACCTCTTTTCCCTTGTCTACAGGACACTCCCACGAGCTGGTTGACGGACATGCACAGTTCATGCAGGGTGTGAAGCCTGTCATTGGCTACAACGGCAAATTTGGCTTCCGGCGAAACACGTTTGCCTTGCGTACCCAGTCGTCTCCCTTTGGCGTCGACTGCCTTGACCCCGTCCACTGACTTCATCGCCCTCCAGTGCCACCTGTCGGATTTAGCCTCATCGCCATCGTCATCGTCACACCTAGGTCATCGGATCTGGTCATTGTTGCTGGCTTCTTGAGAACACAAACTTTTTAATCGCATGCTTGGAAGAGAACGAAAAACTAAGGAGAACCTTTAAGAAGCAGCGCACTTTGCATGTCTAAGTTTCGGGTGACGATCTGCAACCTTTCCAATTGTCCCGGAACACATTTCAAGAATTCCACTTTTTATTATTAGTTGGTTATTCTTTCCACAGGCCGACAAACTCTCGCGTGCCTCAAGCCCATATTTTCGAAGGGGCTGCCCGAGACGTTCAATTATTTTCGAGAAGAAAATTATCACACTGTATTGGACCTACCCATGTTGACCAAATGATCAAACGGTTTTTGGTTGATATTGGCCCTCAGTTTTAGTCTCTCGGTTAATCTTTCATCTAGAATATTAATCCTGCTAAAGCGAAGATGTCAAGTTTCAAAGACCGTTGCCGTTTCTTACTGAACCTGCATAGTGGCTTTGTATACCTGTCGCTCACGTTTGTCCATTGTACATGTGTTTAGATTCTGAGCAATATTGGTTTCTGTATAGAATGAGACATTTCATGTATCTCCACATCATGAAATACGCTATTTTGCACACCGTCATGGAGAAGAATTACAGGGCAAATATCGTTAAATGCACATGAATGATAGAATAAAGTGCAAAAAAAAACCAACAACTTCCAAGCAAGCGAACGCCCTAGGAGGATTATTGTCGTGAATATTTACATTGCATGGCGGTGCACTCTTGCATTTTCTACAAGTATTTGTGCCTCAGTCGAGTACCTTTAAGTATTATTCCCATCAGTATTTTTCAAAGCACTTATCGGCGTAATGCCGAAACTTAAAAGTATTGCTTCGAGAGTCTTTCTACGTGCTCTGCATAGTGACCACACCCTGTTGCAATAAATAAAATTGCCTTGAAACTGCAAGCGAGGTTGACGATTTGTTGTGCAAACACTTCAGCGTAAAACATTCGTGCACATAACTCTGATGTGCCCTCTTGAACAAAACTGTTTTCAGGAAGAGATAGGGTCAAACACACACACGCACGCACGCACGCGCACACGCACGCACGGACGCACGCACGCACACACACACACACACACACACACACACACTCCTTGCCTTGCATATGAATACCACATTGTACTCGATGGTTAACCCCTGTAGAGACACTTGAATATTTAGATATGAGTTACATTTCTGGTCCTCATCTCTGTCTCAATCTCCCTCGCCAGTATAAGGAAATTTGATGAAGAGCATATGCCTTTTTCATGGGATCTCATCTCTGAAACACCCTAGAATAATCGAGAAGACAGCGATCCTCTCTTCAGTCTGCTGTGATAGGATTTACTGCGTGCTGGAACTCTCCTACGTCAGAGCATGTAGGGCAAGACTGAGCTGCATGGTGTAGGTCTCAACACGCACAGCCACGGATACACACTGCGACCAACATGCGTGTAAAAACGCTTAGATATACGAGCGTACATCCATACACACAGTGCATTCTTCACGAGTGACGACGACGACGACGATGATGATGAAGATGATGATGATGATGATGATGATGATGATAATGATGATGAAGATGATGATAACGATGACTCGTATTCACGTGCTGACCGAAAAGTCGAGGGTTTACTTCCCGCCTATGGCCCTGAAGGTTCACCCACCCACCTATACCCATATCTCCCTCTTTCCAGTCGTTGCAGAGTTTCCACTCGGTATTAGAAACGTTCTAAAAGATGCTGCTGCTGAGTTGAGATTCTACACTTAAGTAACTTTTCATTGCAGTTTCATGATTGCTGCACCAAGTTTTTTTAAAAACTCATCAGTCACCGATGCCGATTTCCATTTTCCTAAACATACAGACAAAGAAGTCAATGTATTTCATGCAAACATGCATAGCATAAACATGATCTGCATGCTACAAGAGAAAGATGAACTTTTTTTCACGCACACTGTGTGGCCTACAAGGATTTTCAACTCATTGATTTCCCCAACAACAAAAATGAGGCTAATACATCATATCACTTATGCACAAAGACACAACAACATTAGCATCGTTGCAAAACCAAGGGAAACAAAACATGAATGTTCACTGTCCACGCCAGTTCTAGGGCAGATATAAAGTGCAAGATACAGCAAGACAGGATATCCACAGTCTCCATAGTCACACGTACTCCTATGTCCAGTACTAGTGTCGTTGACCGGAACACTTCAGCATTTACGCTAATGGCCAACGGTGCCTCCCAGGCATGGCGAAGCTCCAGAGACTGACTGACTGACTGAAGGAATTAATGAATGGAGTCTTACCGCTTATCAGCCTTTGTAGACTATGTAAGGCGAAAATCACTAGAGCTGGTTAGAGTAAATGCGAGTGAAGTCCCAATTTCCCTAGTCATTCGCCTCTTACGTATCGCGTAGTGATACTCAAGGACCACAGAATTTCAGTTACAGCTGCGGGAAGCGATCCGCTGGTCATTCCACAAGTAGGCACCCCTTGGTGGAAAGTTGTGGTCAAGCGACAGCCGACAGGAAAAGTGGAAAACAGACGCTGAGCACTGCAAAAGGCTTCTGTACTAAGAGTGTGGTTTGCAGGCTTCTGTGTCCTGAAGGAAGGGCAAGCAGTGCTTAATTAACGTGTGCTAACAACCTAAGAGCACCCGCTGACGCCTGTGGGATTCTGTGATGTTTATGAGCATGCGTGTGTGTGTGTGTGTGTGCACTAGCAGTAAAGGTAAGATATTGATTTCTTACAGCAACTCTTCCCCCACATCTGGCACTCGGACCACTGGACATTTTACCTTCTAGTCAGTTGGTCATTTAATTGTTCATTAGGCGACTTCTGGTCACCCACATAATAGGCAGCTAGAATGTACAGTTTCCTTCCAGCAACATCCTCCTCCACTGGAGATTTTCAACTGGATGCTAACTCAAGTCTACACCCAGATTTACTCACCCTACAGTGTCTTCATTGCCCTCACAGGTGCCTGATTTTACTCCTGGGTGGCGGGAAGCAGTACTCGGGAAGCAGTACTAGTGAAGCACCTCCTTCAACCACGAAACTCTCGAATCTATGCAGTTTTGGGTATTGCATTCAATGGGAGGACTTGACCCTCAGCAAGTTTTGTCAAGCCCTGGATGAGTGAGCTGCAAATCAAAGAAATATGTTGCATAGGGAAATGATTAAGTTTTTTTTAATTTCATTTCATTTGTCTTACAAAATGCTCGAATTCCTCTGCTTTAAGATGTGACATTAAGCAGCACATACAGCAACAGTCACAACAACTGACAACAAACAACATTGAAAATTATCAAAGAAATGTCTTCTTTTGTTTGAACATTTTATTCAACAACATATAAACAGACTCTATGTAACAAATGATGGTTATAAAATACTTCAAAATGAAATACATAAGATATAAGAATAATGCTGAATATAAGTAGCTATTTCTACATTGCAAAAAGCTATAAAAAATGCCAAAATGAATCAGATCACTGAACACAACACTTGGTCATAAATGCACATTACAAAACCCACATCAGCTCACACTGATGAATGAAGCAGAACTCTGGCAGAAAGCTAAGCATGAGTGTCATTGTTCCTCTTTTTCAAGAGATGTATCAATTCCAGAGGTCATCAAATATCATCAGTAACACCAACAGCTGGTAACACACCAACACATTTCAGAGATTACAGACGTATCTTGGATGCAAGCTAACACACACCAGCTGCATGGACAAAGTGGACACTGAGAGATGAAATGCAGGGCCCGAAAAGACACAGGGTGGTAAGGACCTAACTGCAACAACTGTCTTCATTCCAACTCGTCATTCCTTCTCACAACCTTACACAATAGAAGCTGCCATGGGGTATAGCCAATTAACCATTCAATTAAAATTGTCTTAAAAGCTCAGGCAAGAATGCAATTTCTGTTATGGAGTGGCTAATCACAAATTTTCTTTTCTCATGGAAACATCTGCACCACAAATAGAGTGCACATGCTTTTTGTTATTCTGCAGAAGCTGGGACCTTAGTTTCTACACATTTACCAGTGTGTGTGTGCGTGTGTAAAAAGAAGTTTATCATTTTCACTCATCTTGAAAATGATCCCCTTTCTACATAGTCTGGCAATGCTTGTACAACAAGATATATAGTAGATATGAATACAGATGAACCAGCTTTAATGCCCACCATCCATTTTCTGGAAAAAACGGGCAATTAAGCAGGTCGGTCAACAATGCGAACCAACCATAAGAGTTAACATTACATGAATGCTTTAATCCGTTTTTGAAATAAAGGGTAATAATGGGGGATGGGCAGTGATCTGGGTGGGCAGTGAAGTGAGTTCATCTGTGTAAGGATCATACAATATTTTGTTAGAGAAAGTGTTCCATCATGTTGGATGAACATGTTACAAGTCACACCAAATGAATGCACATGATTTAGATAAGCTTTTCAGAGAGAAAATCTATCAAGCAGTGCAAATCTCATCTCTACCATAAATAAAAATAGCAAACATGAGTGAATATAATTTGATACTATTATAATTCTTCAATATCTAAATGACTGTATTGGTATTTAAAATTGATTATTGCAAAATAATTTAAAACTGCACACACAAAACCCATCACAGATTGCCTCTTTACTCTTTTAGTGTTGTATACAATGATGTAAAATGCAGGCAACATCATATAAGCACAGCCTGCAATAATTGCGTCTATTTGACATATAAATTCCAAATGCAACAACAAATATTCCCACAATAAACAACAGTTTGAATAGTTGAGTACAAAGATAAAAACATACAAAAATGGCAAATCTTTGCACTTACAATTTTTTTCCCTCATGAAGATGGAGGAAGCTACAGTACAGAATTCACAAAGTTTCGATGACAGGTTGCAGCACTTTGTGGACGTGTACATACATCAATACATAATGAGGATATTCATTACAATCTGATGAAAAGCCACTTGAATACTTTTAAAGTTAAATGTGAACCCTAAACCAACGTTGAAATTACAGTCAGATAGTTTACACTCAGTCTAAATCTTGACTTACCACAGTTCAAAACACTGTCAAAGTTCAAGCAAGATTAATATACATATTGCTGCCTTCCATTCAGCACTGCATTATTGGAAGATGAGTATTACCTTCACACCTGTTGAATTTATTCTATTCTGGCAAGAACAGTTGCTTTAATGTCAGAGCAATCAAAATTATATGTGATTTTTTTCCAAGACAAGATTACATTGTACAGTATATAAATAATTGGAATCTGGTCATAAACAGCTCACAGATATCAATTAATTCTAGTTTGCAAAGGAAGAATTGAGAAAGATGAGAGAGAGAGAGAGAGAGAGAGAGAGAGAGAGAGAGAGAGAGAGAGAGAGAGAGAGAGAGAGAGAGAGAGAGAGAGAGAGAGAGAGGGAGAGAGAGAGAGAGAGAGAGAGAGAGAGAGAGAGAGAGAGAGAGAGAGAGAGAGAGAGAGAAAGAGAGAGAAAGAGAGAGAGAGAGAGAGAGAGAGAGAGAGAGAGAGAGAGAGAGAGAGAGAGAGAGAGAGAGAGAGAGAGAGAAAGAGAGACAGAGGGAGAGAGAGAGAGAGAGAGAGAGAGAGAGAGAGAGAGAGAGAGAGAGAGAGAGAGAGAGAGAGGATCCAACACCCACAGACAAACAACACAAAGCATAAAGAATACACGCACAGAAATGTGCACAGTAACAGATGCTCACACACAAGCAGGCATAGAGAGGCTGGAGAGACTGAAAACAAGAGGGGACAGTGCCACAGTATTTCTGGCAAACTGCAATAAAAGGGACACCCAAGCAGCAATGAACAACATCAGCCTTCAGATTGCCTCCATCCATCAAACTACACATACATCACATACTACATCATGAGACAAGATGATGGGTTATAATCAATTACCTCTGGAGAGAAAATTACATTCATATAGGCAGACAGGCAAACAGGTAGAGAGACAAATAAACAAAGACATGAAATACCTAGATAGAGAGAGGGAAAGAAAAATAAAGAGCTGTGCCCACTTGGAAATTTAAAGGGAAAAAAAGTGGGGTGGGGGTGGGGGGCCCTAACTACACATCACACTTCCTGATCTTAACAATCTAGAAGATTATTCTGTTTCATCCAACAAAATTCAAAATGATGCATGTCTAAGAATTCAAATAGTAATTTCCATTGTGTGTATATATAAGCAAACACCAACATGTCTACTACTCTGACAGAGAGGGAAAAAATCTGCTAATGCAGATAATACACCTATCACAGGGTGGACATGCATGAAAGGGCAGGAAACAATGGCGACAAGGAGTGCAGTTTCTTTTCCCCAAGCTCAGCGGCAGAAGCCATCCAGCTCCTCTGAAGGTAAACCATCAGTAGCGGAACATGCAGTGGACGGAGCAATTTACACAATCATTTTCTCACACTGCAACAACTTGGCAAAGACTTTTATAACTCTTTCCCCCAACAAAATCAAACAAAACACAGCTAACATTAAACACACACACACACACACACACACACACACACACACACACACACACACACACACACACACTCTCATACACATACACACACACACACACACACACACACACACTCACACACACACACACACACACACACACACACACACACACACACACACACACACACACACACACACACACACACACACACACACACACACACACACACACACACACACACACACACACACACACACACACACACACACACACACACACACACACACACACACACACACACACACACGCTCACACACACACTCTCACACACACACACACACACACACACACACACACACACACACACACACACACACACACTACTAAGTAATAATATCACAACCATATAAACTGGGCCCAAAGGTATTGTGTTGGTAACAACTTAAAAATACAGCAAAATATCATTTGGTCATGGAAACTGTTTTTCCAGCTGAAAACACATCCACAAAAATAGGTATACATGTTCTGGTTAACTCATAATGGATTCCATATTACAAAAATCTGTGCACAACTGGTAACTTTTTACACAATATCAACTAAAAACAAGGTGGTCCTAAGATTTCACTTAAATTGCTTAATGTCACTACCATACAAAGGTTTTACTCATGGAAATCTGTTTTGTGTCAACCACACCTTTGAAAATGTAAATCATTCTCCTAGGATCATTTTGATCGATATGAAGATACACATTTATTTAACATTCTGCCTAAACATTGAACTAGGCAAACACCTGGCCTGAGGACAGTTAAATGCAGCTGCCCTGATGGGCAGGGTTTTCCCCCCTCTTTTAAAAAGTGTAATATGAAATATGCTTCATGTCCATGTTTTGTGAATAAGGGTGCACAGTTTGAGGTAACTTTGGATTTGTTTTCTGAATAAGGGTGCACAGTTTGAGGTAACTATGGATTTGTTTTCTGAATAAGGGTGCACAGTTTGAGGTAACTATGGATTTGTTTTCTGAATAAGGGTGCACAGTTTGAGGTAACTATGGATTTGTTTTCTGAATAAGGGTGCACAGTTTGAGGTAACTATGGATTTGTTTTCTGAATAAGGGTGCACAGTTTGAGGTAACTATGCATTATTTCTGATCAGGGTGCACAGTTTGAGGTAACTATGGATTTGTTTTCTGAATAAGGGTGCACAGTTTGAGGTAACTATGGATTTGTTTTCTGAATAAGGGTGCACAGTTTGAGGTAACTATGGATTTGTTTTCTGAATAAGGGTGCACAGTTTGAGGTAACTATGGATTTGTTTTCTGAATAAGGGTGCACAGTTTGAGGTAACTATGGATTTGTTTTCTGAATAAGGGTGCACAGTTTGAGGTAACTATGGATTTGTTTTCTGAATAAGGGTGCACAGTTTGAGGTAACTATGGATTTGTTTTCTGAATAAGGGTGCACAGTTTGAGGTAACTATGGATTTGTTTTCTGAATAAGGGTGCACAGTTTGAGGTAACTATGGATTTGTTTTCTGAATAAGGGTGCACAGTTTGAGGTAACTATGGATTTGTTTTCTGAATAAGGGTGCACAGTTTGAGGTAACTATGGATTTGTTTTCTGAATAAGGGTGCACAGTTTGAGGTAACTATGGATTTGTTTTCTGAATAAGGGTGCACAGTTTGAGGTAACTATGGATTTGTTTTCTGAATAAGGGTGCACAGTTTGAGGTAACTATGGATTTGTTTTCTGAATAAGGGTGCACAGTTTGAGGTAACTATGGATTTGTTTTCTGAATAAGGGTGCACAGTTTGAGGTAACTATGGATTTGTTTTCTGAATAAGGGTGCACAGTTTGAGGTAACTATGGATTTGTTTTCTGAATAAGCTTTGAGTTTTGAAGACCACATCTTACTCCACACTTCCTTCACTTTAGGACGTAAACTATAGAGTATTTGTCGATTCATCATTAAAACACCAAATCCCATTAAAACTTAACCCTTACCACGATATCATAATTAGGACTGATTGCATAACCCACTCTGAGGGGAAAAGTTCATGACCTTCACTCCAGCCACTTGTATAGGCATGCACAAACCCTTCTTCCATAGAATGAATGCAAACAATCTGCTTCAAAACCAATCAAAACAGAGAGAAAATTAGACAACCTTAACCCCCCATCACACAAAACATGTGCCGCCACTAGTGGGCTCAGCCCAGAACTGACCACGTGGCTAAAGCCACAACTACGACGGTAAGGGTTGAATATGTGACAACAGGCTTGAAAGAAAACTCATTTTGAAGTGGAAGTATTCTCCACATGAAGACTGCTGCTTGCACTCCCTGTTCCGCTGCAAACCAAAGTCACAAAGCTTTCTGGGCATGAGGATGTGTGGGCAAAAGTAATATTGCGTGCCAACAGGCACCTAGAATTTTTAACAGTTCAACAGAAAAAATACAAGAAACTGACTGATGACATTAACCAACATAATTACTATGTTATTTCCCTGGAGGACTATAACTAAAATTCACCACTAATGGACCCACAGACAACGCAGAGTGCAGATCACATTACTGCAAAAGTGGATCAAGTGCACCTATGGAGGGTGAGACATTACAGCAAGACAGTATTACATCAAGATTCTTTCAAGCCCTCACACGAGCTGGGCATTATCACCACAGAGACAGGAGAGGAGAAGCTTGCAAAGGCACACCCAAGCAAGCAACTGTCAGACCACGAGTGCCCTGCCTTCATTCACAGAAGAAAGGCAGGCAGGAAGAGGCCAAAACATCAGTGGAGCAGGACCATGCTTTGCCTGCAGAACTGCCACGCTGTCAAAGTGCCTTGTTTTTCATCTGCAGAGCCTGCGCCCTCTCCGTCTGGCTGCGGCGCTCCTCCTCTCCTGGGATGGAACCGAGCAGTCCCGCCCTGTAGTCCTCAATGGCCTGTACAGTCAGAGAGAGGGGGAGTCAATCAATCAGCTCCACTATCATCACACTTAGAACCCATTCCACACCGGTTCAAGAAACTGAGAGATATGAAGGGATTGTTCATGCACCATCCACCCACTTATCCCAAACCAAGGACCTCTCCAACTCCAAGGTTGTTTTACACATTTATTCTTTTACCAACAGCAACAACAAATATTGTATTCAGGGTAGCCAAGGCTACAGGCTGGTCCTACCTGGTTGATCTCTTCCTGCGTGTTCATGACGAATGGTCCATACTTGACCACAGGTTCATTGATTGGTTGACCCGCAATCAGCAGTACATGACAATCTGCGATATAAGGCAGTCACAGCATTAATGATAAAATCCATTTCCGAAAACTGCTCACAGAAACCTTTACCAAGTGAATACAAATATTTCATATGATGAATTGCTTCCATTAACCTATATGCCCAAGACTATGAAGCAATAAA